>CAWUFW010021923.1:0-108217 GCA_963921515.1 Calotriton arnoldi
CGCATTTACAAACAGCACCAGAGAATGGACTCTGAGCACTGCAGAGGGGCCCTGCTCATGCAGTGGCACCTTCTCACATAAGAACCAAGCACTCTGCCTTCAGGATTGATAAGGCCTGCCATAGGAGTGACTTATAGGTTTATATATGTGTAAGTATGTAGTGATATAGGTAACCTATATCACAGTAAGGGGGGCATGCACCACCTTACCCAGGCTGCAGTAGCAGACCTGTGGTGTCATTTTGGATGGCCTTCCAGGGGTGGCATAATATATGCTGCAGCCCCTGGTAGGCCTCTGAGGTACCTATGCCCTTGGTACATAGTATACCATATACTAGGGACTTATAAGGGCACTCCAGATTCCAATTAGAAATGTGCCTAAGGCACATGGAAACCATTTTAAAGAGGAAGCAGCTAGGCTGGGGTTCTGATTAGCAGGGCCCCAGCCAGACTAAGGTCGAAAAACAGTGAAGCATCAGCAAAAAGTGGGGGTACCCATGTGAAGCAGATCCTACTCTCCTACACCCGTGATTCTGTGCCCGGTTTTCCTTCTGTCTCCACCGCTGTCCCTTGATTCTGTGCCCGTTTTTGCCCTCTGTCCCTTGTTGCCCCCGTAATCCCCGTGCCCTTTTGCCTTCTGTTCCCTTTGTCGCACCGCTCCTGTTCCCACCACTGCGTCCCCTGCGGCCCCGCCCCCCTGACTGACCATTCGCTGCCCCTGCCTCCCGCCTCCCAGCTGCTCCTCCCTCCCACCTCCCCATATATGGTGGCCCCTGCGCAGTGAGGAGAGCGACCCTTGACCCTGCTAGGTAGGTCGCTCCCCCTCCGCACAGCACCGCCTGTGTGTCCTTGCCCCAGCTGCCACTGCTGAGGAAGATCGAGGCCCTCCTCCACCCGCAGGCTACCACCTGCGCCTCATCCCTGGTGGCCAGTGGTAGGCCGTAGGTTTGTATCTCTTCTGTTCTTTTGTAGTGCCTTTTGTCACTTTGGTGTCTGTGACTGCTGTTGTCTGTTTTTTCCCCCTGTGCCTATATTTGTTCTGTGCCAGTTTTTCCTTCTGTCTCCCTCGCTGTCCCCTTGATTCTGTGCCCGTTTTTCCTTCTGTTTCCCTCGCTGTCCCCGTGATTCTGTGCCTGGTTTTTCCTTCTGTTTCCCTCGCTGTCCCCTTGATTCTGTGCCCGTTTTCCTTCTGTTTCCCTCGCTGTCCCCGTGATTCTGTGCCCGGTTTTTCCTTCTGTTTCCCTCGATGTCCCCTTGATTCTGTGCCCGTTTTTACTTCTGTTTCCCTCGCTGTCCCCGTGATTCTGTGCCCGGTTTTTCTTTTGTCTCCCCGCTGCCCCTTGATTCTGTGCCCGTTTTTGCCCTCTGTTCCTTGTTGCCCCCGTAATCCCCTTGCCCTTTTGCTTTCTGTTCCCTTCGTCGCACTGCTCCCGTTCCCGCCGCTGCGTCCCCTGCGGCGCCGCCCCCCTGACTGACCATTCGCTGCCCCTGCCTCCCGCCTCCCAGCTGCTCCTCCCTCCCACCTCCCCATATATGGCGGCTGCTGCGCGGCCGCGCGCAGCGGGCGCGCCGCTGGCGAACCAAAGGCGCGCCTAAGGCAAGCCCGTCTGCGCCCGTCCGTGCCTGGACTGCACCCAGTGCCAGAACCCCTGGTCCTCGCGTCTCCGTGCCAGCCACGACGACCGCCGCCGATACGATGCAACCACACTCCACGCTCTCAACCCTGGACGGACACACACCTGCTTCAAGGTCGCCCTGAAACGCACTCATGGTCCCTTCACCTGGTGGAACTGCATCTACACCAGCCTCAGAGCTGCCGAAGCGCCTGCCAAGAAGGACCTCAACCACCTCCGATGCATCCTGCTGAACACCCGCTCTGCACGCAAACACGCCGTAGAGCTCTTGGACCTGCTCGACACATCATCACCGGACGTCATCTTCCTGACAGTGACCTGGATGAACGACTCCTCCGCACCCGACATCGCCATAGCCATCCCAGACGGCTATAAGATCACCCGCAGAGACCGCACCAACGGAGTAGGAGGAGGAATCGCCATCGTCCACAAGAACACCATCAGGGTCTCGACCAGCAACGACAACATTCTCTGCACCGCCGAACACATGCACTTCCAGATCCACACGGACCCCAACACCACCCTTAGAGGCACCCTCGTCTACAGACCCCCTGGACCCCGACCCCAGTTCAGCGACTCCATCGCCGACTTCATCAGCACGCACATCCTGACCTCCACCGACTACATCCTCCTCGGAGACCTGAACTTTCACCTGGAGAACAACAACGACAGCAACTCCACCACCCTGATCGACAACCTCACCAACCTCGGACTGAGACGGCTCGTCACAACGCCGACCCATTACGCCGGCCACACGCTCGACCCCGTCTTCTCCTCAAGCTCCCACGTCTCCTTCAGCCACACCACCGAACTCCTCTGGACCGACCACCGCTGCATCCACTTTACCTTCCAGAAACCCACCACACACCACCGCACCCAACAGATCCCACACCGCTGCTGGAGCAAAGTCACCGAAGACCAACTACAGGCAAACCTCGCTCTCAGCCCACCCACCGACCCCTCTAACACCGACGACGCTGCCCGCAACCTCAGACGATGGATAGACAACTGCGCCAACAGCCTCGCCCCACTGAAAAAACCCACCTACAGACACACCAGCAAAAGAGCCAGCTGGTTCACCCTGGAACTCCTAGCATCCGAGCGTACCTGCCGGAAACTAGAGAAGAAAAGGCACAGTGAAAAGACACCGGACAGCCACGCAGCCCACAAAGACGCCATCCGCAACCACCATCACCTCATCAGGTCCGCCAAGAGGATCTCCTTCAAAGACCGCCTCGACAACAACGCACACAACAGCAAGGAGCTCTTCAACATCGTGAAGGAACTCTCCAACCCCAGCTCCAACACAAACGACATCCCGCCATTGCAAGCCCTGTGCGATTACCTCGCCACCTTCTTCCACCGCAAGATCGCCGACATCCACGACAGCTTCAACACCCAGACAGCCCCAACAGACACCGACACACCAGACCTGCCGCACACCATCGACCATGACCCCTTACCAGCCTGGGCCAACGTGAACATCGATGACACCATCAAGACCATGAGCACAATCCACTCCGGCTCCCCGTCAGACCCTTTCCCGCACCACATCTTCAACAAAGCCAGCAGCTCCATCGGACCCCAGCTGCACAACGTCATCAATCTCTCCTTCGAGACCGCGACCTTCCCAGAGAGCTAGAAACACGCCGAGATCAACGCCCTACTCAAAAAACCCAAGGCGGACCCGAGAGACCTCAAGAACTTCTGGCCCATCTCCCTGCTTCCGTTCCCAGCCAAGGTCATCGAGTAGATCGTCAACAGACAGCTAACCCGATACCTCGAAGAAAACAGCATCCTGGACCCATCCCAGTCAGGGTTCCGCAGCAACCACAGCACTGAGACTGCCCTCATCGCCGCCACCTACGACATCAGGACCCTGCTGGACAACGGTGAGACCGCAGCCCTCATCCTGCTGGACCTCTCCGCCGCCTTCGACACTGTCTGCCACCGTACTCTACGCGCGCGCCTCCACGACGCAGGGATCCGAGACAAGGCCCTGGAATGGACCACCTCCTTCCTCTCTGGCAGAACCCAGAGAGTCCGCCTCCCCCCATTTCGATCCGAAGCCTCCGAGATCATCTGCAGTGTACCCAGGGATCATCCCTCAGCAATCCCTGTTCAACATCTACATGGCCCCGCTCGTACGCATCGCCAGACAGCACGACCTCAACATAATCTCCTACGCCGACGACACTCAATTGATCCTCTCCCTCACCAAGGACCCTCTCACCGCCAAATCCAACCTCCACGAAGGAATGAAGGCCGTCGCCGATTGGATGAAGAGCAGCCGACTAAAGCTGAACACGGACAAGACGGAGTTCCTCATCCTCGGCTCCAACCCTTCAGCCTGGGATGACTCCTGGTGGCCAACGACACTGGGGGCAGCCCCGACACCCACCGACCACGCACGCAACCTGGGAGTCACCCTCGACTCAACGCTCTCCATGGCCAAGCTAGTCAGCGCAGTCTCCTCCTCCTGCTTCAACACCCTTTGCATGCTCCGCAAGATCTACAGGTGGATCCCGACAGATACAAGAAGAACAGTCACCAGGCCCTCGTCTGTAGCAAACTCGACTATGGAAACGCCCTGTACGCGGGAGCCCCGGCCAAGCTCATCAAGCGACTGCAACGCATTCAAAACGCCTCTGCACGCCTGATCCTCGACATACCATGCCACAGCCACATCACCCCCCACCTGAGAAACCTGCACTGGCTCCCCGTCGACAGGAAAATCTCCTTCAAACTCCTCATCCACGCACACAAGGCACTCCACAAGACTGGCCCAGCCTACCTCAACAGACGACTCTTCTTCTACGTCCCCAACCGCCAGCTCCGCTCTGCCGACCTCTCCCTCGCCACCGTCCCTTGCATTCGAAGAACAACCACCGGCGGCAGATCCTTCTCCCACCTCACCGCCAAGACCTGGAACACCCTTCCACTCAGCCTACGACAGACCCAAGACCTGCTGACCTTCAGGAGGCTACTCAAGACCTGGCTGTTTGACCAGTAGCGGCACCCCCCCCTTTTTTCCCCAGCGCCTTGAGACCCTTGCGGGTAAGTAGTGCGCTCTACAAATTCTGTGATTGATTGATTGATATAATGGAATTTATATTTTGGCTGATGGGATATCCATCACCATTGTGATGGAGCACTAGTCTGCCACGATCTAAATAAGGCCCTCAGCCTCCTGTCCTGCAGTTAAAAAAAAGGGCAGCAGGGTAGGTATAACCTGCTCCCCTAGCACTTTTGTGGGACCCTCTGGGCCCAAAATACAAGAAAAATCAGAACATAAAAAAAAAGAAAATGTCAACCTGCCATTTGTTTACTAATTATTTGGGGAGGGAGAAGTGAGTGAAATTGCTGGCCCGATCTGATTTTGGCCCCGGAGACCCCATCCCTCAGAGCTAAAAAAGGTAATAGAAGAACTTGCACTCCTTCTGGAGCCTTTGAAGGCCTTGGGGGAACTATCCGCAGGGGCCAAATTGTAATGAAGGTGAGGGGGTCCATGTGTCCCCTGTCTTTGAGCCCCCAAAGACCCCAAGGACCTCATCCCCCAACATCAAATAGAAATGAAGGTGAGGGGCCCATGCAGGCCCCATCCCTGAGCAGTTTATGGCCCTGAGGACCCCAACCTCGAGGACCTAGACTTACTAGAAAGAGGAGGCCACACCCCCAAGCCACATAAGACCCCAAGGAGTCCATCTCCTGGCACCACTAAATGTGCCCTGAGGAGTATACTCCTGGGTTGCAGTTGCTCTGCCCGCAGGAACGCCAGCAGGGACTTGTCTGCTCCCACCTGGTGTAAGTAGGCATTTGATTTTCTGCCTTGCGGGAGCAGAAGAAAATGCAAACCCCCGCTGTGCCCAGGGTGGCTGCATAGTGTGTAGTGGGTGCCCTGGGATGGGCACCGGGGCACCTACCTTTGGCCTGGGGGATGGGGTTCCCAGGGCCTCATTGAGGCATGGGGAGAGTGGCCATGTGTCCCACTCGTTTTTTAAAGCATTGGCCCTAGAAGATGGGTCCTTGGGGCTTTTAGAGGCTCCTGGAGGGGGGCTGTATGTCCACTTTCAATGTTTAAAACTATGGCACCAAGGAATGGAGTCCAGGCCTTGAGAAGCTCAGGGAGGGGGGCTGCATGGCCCCTCTCATTTTTAAAAAATGTTTAGCCCCAGGGGGATAGGGTGTTAGGGGCCTCATTGAGGCTCACTGAGAGTGGCCACATGCCACCTCCACTTTTTAATACATGTCCTCCCTGGGTCCTCATTGAGTTTCGGGGAGTGGGGCCCTGTGCGCATCAACTCTTTTTTACAAAAATAAGGCCAAAGTGGATGGGGACCCCGGGGCCTGAAGTAGCTTGGGGGGGAGGGGCTGCAACAAAGGGTAGGACCCAGATCCTGCCCATAATATGTGAGGTTATTAACATGTAACAGTGAGGGCATGAATTATAGTTACTTTAAGGCCACGTGTTATAGTTACTTAAGATAACTATACCTGGTTAATTTCAGTGGATTTGTTACTTTAAAAGAATGTTTTATTCAGTGAATTTTCTAATTTTTTATGTAAATTGCTGTTAGTATATAAAAGTCAGGCCTATTGGTTTTGTGAAGAGGTCACTGCAATGGTTGTCAATATACATTTAAATAAGGCAGTTATAGAAAGAGCAAAAATAAACAAGAATGAGAGTCCTTCTTTTACACACTTCAAATCACGTAATGCAGCCATAAGGCCAACCACTAGGGGTCGCTTCCTTCCCATGCTGCAAAGCAATAGCAACTACTCTTTTTTTAAGTATTTTTGCAGAAGCAGTCGTACTTGCTGCAGCCCCCACAAAACTTATAGAATATGCTGGTGGTGCCCCTGCCCAGACTGCCCTATTATTATTGTAACATAACATGAGTATTTGTAAAGTGCATGTTCACCCGTAGACATCTTGGCACTGAATAACAGATGTTTATGTTATCTTATGTTAAAATTATTTAAAGAGCCCACATACACCGGTCGGTTTCTTGGCGCTATATATAGGAGTAGCCTGACTCCTGGTGAGTTGTTCATATGTCTGAATGAACAACCATGTCTTAAGGAGTCTCCTGAATCTCAAAAGGTCAGTACAGGATTTGATGTCAAGGGGTAGGGCGTTCCAGAAGCTGGGGGCCAGCACCGCGAATCTGCTGTCGCCTACCTGCTTTGATTTATGAGACGGTGTGACCAGGAGGTTCAGGTGGGCTGAGAGCAGATTCCAGGTGGGTTTGTGTCTCTGAATAAGATTGGAGACAAATTTCGGGCAGGTGTCATGCAAAGAGTTTAAAAAATGGCATCCGGTTTTGAAAGCGCAGCGTAGTGATATGGGGAGCCAATGTCGCTTCCTCATAAGAGGGGAAGCATGTTGTTATCTGGGCTGATGGAAAATCAGTTTTGCTGCCTGATTCTGTGCAAGTTGCAGTCTTTTGACTAGATATAGCGGCAGACCAAAGTAAAGTGAGTTAACGAGGTCTATGTGGGAAATGACCAAGGCTGCACCAGTGCTTCCCTAGTGAGGAGTCTGCTGATTTTCCTTATCTTTCGCAACTGGAAGAAACAGGTGGAAACTACTGTTCCATTCTGGGACTTCATGTACAGGTCGCAGTTAATTGCAACCCCGAGGCTCTTGGCTGAGGGGGATGGGGTTGGGGGTGAACCCAGCTCTGCTGGCCAGAAGTGTGAGCTCCAAGGGTTTCGAGCACCACCTATCAGGATCAGCTCGGTTTTATTGGGTTTAACTTTAAATGTTTGCTGTTCATTAAGTTGCGGATGTGCAGCATGGTGGCTTGGAATTCAGACATGGAATTGGGCGTGTTGTCAATGGTAACTATTAGTTGCAGGTCATCTGCATAATTGAATGTGCTCACATTTCTTTCTCTTAAGGACAGAACCAGAGGGAGTCAACACAGATTTGACGGGTGCGTGGATAATGACGATCCCTGTGGCACTCAGCAAGTAGACTTCATATTAGGCGCAGTAAAGTGGGAGAGGCGAACAGACTGGTAGCGGTCCTCCAAGAAGGATGTAATCCGGAAGTCCTGCGTCTCTGACACGGTCCACTAAAATGCCATGGCCGACCGTGTCAAATGCAGTGGATAAGTCCAATAACACAAGAGCCTGCATGTGCCCTTGTCGGTTTCCTTTCTTAGTTCGTCCAACACAGTCAGTACTACTGCCTCAGTTGAATGAGAGGGACGAAACCCTGCTTGGTGGGGATCAAGGTATTGAGACTTTTCAGTGAATGAGCAGAGGCGATTTGCTACGTGGGATTCTAATACCTTGGCCAGAAAGGGAAGCAAGGTTTTTTTAGAAGGGGAACTATGATAGCTTTTTTGAAGGATCTAGTAACACAGCCCTGTGTTGATGACTCATTCAGAAGAGAGAGGGCAGGGTCAGGGTTTGCAGTGAAAACGTCTTTTAAAATGTAAGGTGGACAGCTATCAGTAGGGGATCCAGATTTGACTTTGATCAGTAATTCCAAAAGGGCTTCTCTACTGATTGGCAGGAATTGATGAAGGGAGCAAGGGTTTCTCAGCGCCATTGGTAATACCTCATAAGCACGGCTGGCAGGATTGCTGGCTTTAATTGTAGTGTTTTTATCAATGAAAAAGTATTCAAGGAGTTGCAGAGTGACTGGGAAGGGATAGATTTTATTGTAACTCTATCAAGATTGGACAGCTCATTGACAATTGCAAATATTTCTTTCAATTTATTGGTGGCGTTCAGGATCTTCGAAGAGAAATAAGTGGCTTTAGTAGATTGGATGGATTTTTTATATTCCTTAAGTTGAGCTAAGTAAATGTCTCTTTTATCAGGGGAGTAGTTCCGTCTCCACTTACTTTCAGTTTAGTGTAGGGCTTGTTTTTGAGTCTTTAAATCTTCTGAGAAGCATCTCTGGGCCTCGTGACGCCTGGCTGTTTTTATTATCCTGAAGGGGGCATGTTCGTTACTAGCTGCTGTTAACCAAGCTGTGATGTTTTCCTCGCTTAGGTTAACTGATGGCTGATTAGTGGGAACAGTGTTCGCCAGTGAACTACAGAAGGCATTAATGTCAATACTGTTCCATTTCCTTGCCATGAGCCCTCCTTTAACTGAGGATTTGGTTGTAGTTTTATTGTTAAGCACAAACTTTATTAGAAAGTGATCAGACCATGTCTAGGGGGACACTGTTAATGAGGACACTGTAAGGTTAGATGTCCAAATTTGATCTAGTGTGTGTCCTTTGATGTGTGTGGGGGATGTCACGTGTTGAGTACAGTTCAACCCACTAAGTAGACCGGCCAATTCTGCCGAATGTGGTCCACCTGTCACATCATTGGCCCAATAAGTTAAAGTCGCCGATCAGCAAAGTTTTAGCATGGTTGATTTTAAGATCGGCCATCTATTATTATTGCTACCCAACTCAATGGTACTCATTTTATCAACGCTAACTTCTTTTATCTATTTTAGTGCTTGCTACGTTACGCCAGATCACTTTCTGTGTTTACTTTAACATTAGTATTCCCTTCATTGTGTCTTTTCTAGAGCCTGGCAGGAAAACAAGAAGGAAAATTAGCAGGATGACCAGGCTCAGGGAGGGGGGACAAGAGCAAGTGGCTGCTGCATCAAGTGGTATGTTGATTTATTTACTTTCTTTCTCAAGGTCAATTGATGCATTTGTTGGGTATTCCTTCTGTGTCCCATGTAAGTTTAGATCTCTGGTCTTTTTTGTTAACTTATCCACTTTACTAGACTTTTGTCATTCTCTATCAGCCATCTAATTTAATTGATTGAAGATGTCTGCTGACAAGTGACCAACTGCCCACCCATATCTACCAATACTTCCCAAGTCCTGTGCCACAGTTCCCATACCTTCTTCCTAGGTTTCTTCTTATGGCATCTGTAGGCAATGACTGTCTTTTGCATGGTGTACTCTTTGTCCTCTCTGTTTTTGCCAGCTGCACATCTCTTTGCATCTTACCCCTATTTATCTTGCTGTTATGGACTGCAGCATCTATTGTGCCATCCACTTCAGTGGCATTGCAAAACTGGCATCAGGCATTAGACAAGTCTACACTTTCCTTTCACATCAAAGTGCCATTTGCGTTGGTTTTTAAATAGCAATCTGCATTTTGAGTCAGGTGTGTTAAAAAAGTAGCACAAATCTGACACAAACTCTTTGCAAATCTGAGCCACATTGTTCTTCATATTATTTTGTTGCCATCATCAGGTGCTATCCATAACAGCAGTATGTTTACATATTTTAATACATTACAGGTATCAGTTGCATTCATATGAAAGGCACAGCTGACCTGACTAGGGTCTACAGGTCACAGACAGAAGCAGCAGCAAACTTCTAAAGCACTGACTCATCTGAGATCCATCTTGATTCTATTCATTCTACTTTTCTTCAATTTCCGGTTCCTCTTTTTGCATTTACTCTGACTATTATTGTTGTGCTGTCTTTTTTAGATCTTCGCTCCTCTATCATTTGATTTTGTTATGCTTCTCTTGCTGTCTATTTGAAAGACCGGTTGGAAACCTAAACCAGGCTTCTCATTAGAGATCAGAACTTAACATTGTGTTCTTGGTGAGTAGCTGTGGTATTCAGACACATTTAACTATAAATACCGAAAGTGCATTTGCAATTTCTGATCTTGTGGCAACACCAGTCTAAAGTGGCTACTGAAGGTAGGATTGTACCACGCCAACATGCCATATCACCCCCCCCCCTGCATCATGAACAAGATGAACCTTCAAATCCATAGACTCAAATAAGAATCCTGACAATGGTCATGGACTCCAGCCAGTCCCCTGAACCACAACTAAATCAAGTCACCGGAAGTGGGTTCTACACTATGCACACTCTGTGCTGCACTTTGCAACATTTAGGATTTATTCACAAGGTGTAGACCATTGTTTCCTTACTCCTGTTACACCTAAACCACACCAATGGGCTATGCCTTTAAGGCATCGAAAGCAGGACACTGACACCCCTGACCAACCCTTCTTGCAGAAAACATGTGCTGTTTGCACTTCCTGCTCTCCATCCCTGGAATGTGCTCTTGTCAAGACTAATGATCACCCAGAGCCACTCAGAATAGAGGCAGTAAAGACCCAGCTGTTTCCATCAGATGACTTGATAGTGTGCACTTCTGATTGGAGGATGTAAACAGCAAGTGGCGTCACTCCTGCCAAACCAATGGAAAATGGTGCACATCTTTAAACACAAATTTCCCTCTCTGGCTTATATCCCTCTGCATCACTCAACGTTCAAACACAGCCAGAAGGTTGCAGGAATGCTACTGTTGCATTTCTTCAAACCGCATGAACAGTGCCCAGGGTGTCATTCATACGCGCTATGCAGTCAATTCTCTGAAACAACTATTTTGATCAATGTGAGGTAAAAATGTTTTCTTAAATTTGCATATTTTGTGGCAAACTAAGTGGTGTGCATGATACATCGATTATTGAATGACTAATGCCACACAATTGCACATTTTCACTGCTTGTGTTCATTAATATATTAACAACCCACAAAAAAACATAAACATTTAAATTCCAATAAGTGCCCATTGTACACTTTGAAAGAAAAAGATATAATCAACATTTTAACTACATAATTATTACCATCTTTCTCTTGCAGAAACCAAGCAGTACAGTGTGGTATGCTGCACACTATTTCCAATAAACATGCCTTGGTTTGAAACACGTTTCCCCATAAAAAAATGCAATAAAAAACAACACATGATGGGTGTTGGAAATTGCACTTTCTGTGAGGTCACCCCAAAATGTTTGCATTCCTCCTCCTCTTTATCTGACCTCATTTTTGCTGGCTTTAGGCTTCAGTGCATTTTACAACAGCTAATCCAATGCTAAAGTGCCTGTGCTCTCTCCCCTAAACATGGTAACATTGGCTCATACCCAATTGGCATATTTAATTTACATACAATTCCTTACTAAATTACCCCACATGTGCCAGGGCCTGTCAATTGATTGCGACTAGTAGGCAGCACAGATTGTTCCACCCACATAAGTAGCCCCTTAACCATGTCACTGAAGAGCATGTGTGTGCAATTTCACACTAGCAAATCAACCTGGCAAGAAAACCCTCTTTTGCAGGCCTAAACCTTTTTTGTATATATAAGTTACACAAAAGGTAGGCCCTGTATAACCCACCGGGCAGGGCACTGTGTATTTAAACCATAGGACATGAACTTTTAAACTTTACATGGCATATTTATGAGCACCCTGCGTCCCCGTGCCGCACTTTTCGTGACGCTCTGGTAGCGCAAACTATAAATCATATTTATGAGGTCACACAAAGCCACATTGCATGGCTTTGAATGGCCTCATAGATATGCAGTAATCCCCAAGCAACACCCATGGATTTTGACATTTTCCCAGATTTACAAATCATGTAAACCTGGGGACGTTCCAAAACCTTGCGCCTCCCAAGGGGAGGTGCAACAAGGAGAAATAACTTGATTTCTCCTCATTTTTTCCTCTTTCCATGTGTGCTGCATTATGCAATATGCAGCACACATAGAAAGAGTAAAAATCCTACCAACTTTACTGACAACACAGACCCCTTTGCACTATGGTGCAAGGGTGCCTGCGTTGTCACTAGGCTGCTGAAATGGGCTGTGCATTCCTCCCCTTTCACTATGACGTAGGGTGGGCAAAGTCCCACAAATGAGGTCCTACATGTCTTGGTAGTTAAAAACCCTTGATTTAATTTTTCACTACTGCAAGGCCTATCTCTCATATAGGATCACATTGGAATTACCATATTACATCTTTTAAGTGTAAGTCTCAATTGTGAAGAGATATACTATTCAAGTTTAGTGTCACTGAACTCACAATTTAAAATCACAATTTATGATGAATTTGGAATTTAGATTCTAGTTTAGTAAATGCCACATTTAGAAAGCTGGCCTTTGCTTAGCTTTGCCATTTGGTGCCTTCTGCCTATCTCTGGAATACACATCTGGGGTGGATGACAGCTGGTTTCCTGTATTCCCTCTAGACAATACTGTACAAAGGAAGGGTAGGTGTGTCTGAGTGGCCATCTGCATGCAGACGGCCCTTCCTGAGCAGGATGGGACGGATGAGCTGGCACACTAGAAAGTGCTGTGCCCTAACCCTACTCAAAGGATTGGTTAACCCCCTGTAGTGTGTCTGGAGCCTGGGCCAGAAGGGAGATCCTCTGCACACTTCAAAGATTTATTTGAAGTCTACCCCACTTCAAAGGCACCACTGGGTATAAGTATTGGACCTCTGGCCCAATCAGCACTCTTCTCGAACTGTGACTACTTTGCCAGGAAGAATAACTGCTCTGCTGCTAAAAGGACTGCCACTCTGCTGAACTGCTGCTTTGCTGGACTTTCCCTTGCTTTACTCTTACCTTGCTGAGCTGCCCTGCTGCCTGCTATTCCCTTGCCTGGGTGAAAAGGACTGGACCTGCATCACTTGAACCCAGAGTGATTCCAAGGGCTTGCCTCTTGTTGCATAACTCTCATGGGCGCAAAATACCTAGAGCCCTCTGTTTCTAACCCTAGGGCCTATCAGCTTGTGAGTCTGTCTTACCAAGTGGTGGCACCCCAGTCCTGGCCTCTTAGAAGTGGACCTAGGGTTTTGCTTCAGTGGAACCAATGCATCCTATGCTGTGAGAGCAGAATCAAAGCATTGCAGCTATTGCGGAAACCTAACTGGGTCATTGCACTCGGAGCCACCGCTCCGGAACCGACGCATCGCTGCCACTGAATGGAAAAGTATGATGCATCATTTGTAAAGTATGGAGAAACCCGGCACATTGCATTCTGAACCACTAAATTTCATAACCAATGCTTTCTCATGGACCCAACACATCACTGCAGTAGCGTAGAAAATTCGGTGCAACACCCCACCTGCTTGGGGATGTTTATGTCTATGTTTAAATTTTGTTAAGCACATGGTGGATCGAGGGCTTCCCCGCACTGGATGAGAGTGCTGATAAAAGGGGGTAACTCACACAGTTATGGTGCTACTGGGGTAACAACCATGCCTTGAGATTTTCCCTGAATCTGGTTTCCTCTTCTAGCATTCTCAATCCAAGAGGCAAAGAATTCCAGAGGTTCGGGACCAGATGTTAAATGATCTGCCTCCCCATCTTGCTCTCTTAGTTCTTGAAGTTCTAAGGAGGCTTTCATGTGTTGATCCTAAACATCTGGCAGGTACATAAGGGGAAATAAGACCTCTGATTTTAGGGGAACCCTGCTATTTATTGCTTTGAGTGCAAGGCAGAGCGATTTTAACTTAATCCTTAGATTAACAGGCAGCCTATGAAGCAGTTTCAAAGGATCCTTCACTGATTCATGGCTTGGGATTTTGAGAAGTAGCCTGGCTGCCGCATTCTGCACAACCTGCAGTCTTTTTGTAACATATTTTGGATATCTCACATAGAGGGAGTTGCCATTAACCAGGTGGAAAACCACCAAGGATTGAATCACAATTCTTCTTAGATGATCCTGGATAAAATCCAAAATCTTCCGGATCATTCTGAGCAATCCAAAGCATGTGGCAGCAAGTTTCTTTGCTTGATCATGCGACGTTATTGCTCTGATCATCCACATTCCCAAGTTCTTTATAGGGGTGTTGGAGACAGGAGGATTACCCATGCAGCTTAGCCAACTAATCACTGGCCTGGGAAAAGGGATTGTTCCCCAGGATAATCAGCTCTCTCTTTAATTTCAGACAGCAACTAGCCATCCGTTTACACACTTTTTCCAGGAAGGATGCTAGTTGGTGTTCTAAGTCCAAGCCACTTGCATAGAAAATCACCAACTGATTATCTTACGTATAGGAGACTAAGGACAAACCAAACTCCTGCATAATATTCGCTAGCCGGAGCATATGGACATTAAACAAGGAAGGGCTAAGTCACGAACCCTGAGGCACCCCATATATTGATGGCAAACTATCAAAAAAGCATGCGGTTTAAACAATCTGAAAATATCTGTCCTTTAGGATGGAAGTAAGCCAATCTAGAGCTTTATCTTGCATCCCAACCTCCCAGAGCCTTTCTATCTGTGTTGCGTGGTATACGGTATTGAACGCCGCATTTAAATAAAAAAGTAAAATTGCGGCAAATCCAACCTTATCAAGTATGCTTTTAAGCTCCTCAGTGACCACCAGGAGGGCAGATTCAATGCTATGCTGTGCACAGAAGGCCCTCTGTGTGGGATGTAGATAATGATTGTCTTCCAAAAAACCTGACAATGCAAGGTTGACATGTTTCTCTAAAACATTTCCTACAAAATGTAACAACGATATAGGATGGTAGTTGCCTAGCACTGTCGGATCAAGATTGGATTTTTTCAACAAAGGTCTCATGATTGCATGTTTGCAAATTTTTTTAACTATTCCTTAATCTAGTGAGCAATTAAGTAATTCAACTTTTGATGGAAGAATGACTTCCCTACCCTTGGATAAAATATGAGGGGGTGCTGGATCTAAATGGGATTCTGATTTAATTTTTCTCCTCGTTCAATACTGGGGAAAGTGTTAAAGCTGGTGCGGTCAGCATTACAATGATGATCTCTGTTTGACTTGTGTCTATAACTATATTACATCAATGTGAGTCATACATATCTACAACTTTTTTTCTTGAATAATACATCTAGCCCATTGTATCTTTTCCCTGCATATCGCAGAAGAGTGTTACCCTATTGTATTGTTGTAAGTGCTTTAAAGAGCTTGAATAGTTCCTTAGGTGAATTGGAAGCCTGGCCGAGCTTCTCTTGATAGTACTTAGCCTGGGCTTTTTTGATTTCATTACGATACAGTCTAATGGTGGTTTCATATTCCATTTTTAGAGATGGGTCATAGTACTTCCTCCATTTTCTCTCAAGCTTCTCATAATCTTTCCTCAAGAAGGCTAGCTGGGTATTAAACCAGGGGGCTCTTTTAGTATTCAATGTAGGCTTTAACCAAGATTTTGGGATACATTCATCTAATGATTGTGTAATCCAGTGTTCCCATTGAGTGTAAGCCAATCTAAATTAGCCTTTAGATTTGAAGTAGAAACCTCCAAGGTCTTGACCCACTCTTCCAGGACAAGTTGAGACCAACTCTGCGTGGGTTAAAGGAGGCATTCGATCACGTTTGTATTGATGGTTTAGCTAATGTAAAAGGTGTAAAATGATGATCTGACCATGGTACAGGGATTGAAGCGTTGAACTGAATCTTAGGATCATTAGAAAATGTGTGGTCAAGGCTGTGTCCTTTCTCATGAGTGGGAGCCCCTATTTGCTGGATTAACTGCTCCACCTCCAAATCCTGTAACGATCTTTTGATGACAGAGTTATTACATTCGTCAAGGAGTATATTAAGATCACCTAGAATAGGGATAGGACATTTTCTCACAACTAGGCTAGCTAAAATGTCTGGTAGGACATCAGAGAATGTAATACTTGAGCCTGGAGGCCTTTCGATTAGGGCTCCCGAGAAAGTACACGTTGGGGAAAATGTTATGACAAATTGAAAACTTTCAGAATCCAATATTCGGAAAGGTGGAGTGACACATCTTAACTTATCTTTTAATTTAATGGCAATACCACCCCCTATTTTGTTTATCGGATCCTGTCTATATTTTTGAAATCTCGAAGGAAGGGCCATTAATATATCATGGGTGGAGCTCTCACTGAGCCAGGTTTTCATAATAGACAGAACATCCAGGTTTCCCTCTTCTAATAGTAGCCTGATCTCTTTTTTATGCCCTGGAAGTGATCTACTACTGGATCACCAACACATCTTGCTGTTGCGACCAGGATCAAGGTGCTTTTGCTTTGGGGCCTCCATGGGTCCTGTATCCAGCCCATGCTCCATCGTGGTGACCATGAACTCTTGACTTTGCCCCGGTCCAGTGAGACCAATTCCCTCTATAGGCGCTATATTTTGCATTTAATAATTTCTCGACTTCTACTTGATGGATTTTTGTTGTGCTTTATTTATAAAATCATAATCTATTTTTGTAACCTGCTGTGGAGTTTTTTGTGGTGTTGTCACAGTTACACTGTTTGAAATGTTGCACAAATACTTAACACATTGCCTCTTAAGTTAAGCCTGATTGCTTTGTGTCAAGCTACCGGAGGGTGAGCACTGATTAATCTAAAGTGTATTACTGTCATAACTCTACCAACCAGACAGCCAGTTTCTAACATTGATGATCAGCGGTGAGGACAGGAGTTGTGTATGTGCAGTGCCATACAATAACTCAGTGTACACTACCTATCCACATCCAAGGCCATTTTGAATTTTTTGAATTTCCCCTGCTTTGCATGTTTTTATTCAACCTCAACATCATGTCTCTGGCTGGTTCTACAAATGAAACCATGGAGTTTGAGCTGGCCAAGCTGGAAGATTACACAGTGGCCCAGTTAAAAAGCTTCTGCAAGGAGATGGGGGTAACTGCCCTGGGAGCTACCAGGAAGGTAGAGGTTTGAAAGGTACTAAGGGCCTGGGTAGAGGCCGCTCCCAAGAGGAAGATGGATCGGAGGAGACTGAGAATAGCTATTTTGAGGAACCACCTGCAGCATTTGAGGGGGACATCCCTGAATTTGAGCTCCTTGTGAGAGCAGGAAGCAGTGTCTCCACCCATGGCCAATCCCCAGAGGAGCAGAGGGAGAGGAGGGAGCATTCAAGTTGCAAATGGCAAGATTGAAAATGGAAGCTGAGGAGAGGAGAACTGGGGCTGAAAGAGGGAACAGGGCTCAGACTGATCTGCCGCAGTCCCAGGATACTTGTTTTCGGTCTAGGAAGACCTGCCTTTGCAGTTCGGGCTGAACTGTTCCCATGAGGAACAGGGCCAAGACTGATTTGCATATGGCTGGGTCTGAACTGGGGTGGCTAAGTGAGCTAAAGAATGATGATGGATTCAACCCAGATCTGTGACTGGGGGTGAGTTTCCGAAAATTGTCAGCACTTCGTACATCATCTTTTTCTGTTTGTTTTGTTCGCCCCAAGTTGGCAGGGTATACCCAGATGTGGGTCCCTTGCTCACTTTGCCACTGGATTCAAGCTAGCCTGGCTGATGAGGGGTGTTACCCAAAACTGGCCCCAGGATGCTTGCTTCCTGTCCGGGAAGACCTGGCTTGGCAGTTCGGGCTGGACTGTACCCATGAGGAATTGGGCTAAGACTGATTTGCATATGGCTGGGTCTGAACTAGGGTGGCAAAGTGAGCTAAAGAACAATGATGGGTACAATCCAGATCTGTGACTGGTGATGAGTGTCTGAAAAGTTTCAGCGCTCCGTCCATCATCTCCTTGTGTTTAAAGCATACATGTAGTACCTGATGGAGACACAAGGTTCCGTATACCCAAGGATTTGGTGTAAATTATGAGATGGGAGATGACATTGAAAAGTGTTTTTTTTTGCTTATAAGTTTGCGTTCAAAGTTCCCCGGGTTCCTGAGGAGCGCTGGTGGGGTGGTCTGTGGAAGCACATGCCTAAACTTGAAAGGGACACACTTTTGACATTAGAGGTTGGGGACCAAACCAAGTACACTCCTATGAAGGCCACTTTGATTACCAAAGTTGGGCTGACTCCCAAAAAGTTTCGCTAAAGATTCAAAGACAGCCAGAAGCTCCCCAACCAATCCTGGGTAGTTTTTATTGATTACTCCAGTAAGACGCTGAATGGTTGGGTGAGGGGCAGCAAAGTTAATGATTGTGATGGGTTTTATCATTTGATCATGATAGAGCAAATGCTCATTATTTGCTTTACAGAGTTGCACCAGCACCTAGTTGACAGTAAGCTGACTGACCCCAGGAAACATGCTGAGGAGCTGTACCTCTAGACTAGCACCAGCATGTCCATAAAGGGACTTGGTATGGCCCCCAAGAAGGGAGGTTCAGGTTCCCCCCAAAAGGGTGAGGGGGAGGTTAACAAGTATTGGCAAAGCCAATAGGTTTCACCTATGAGAGGCCTATTGAGGTTGTTTAAAGATGTTGCACAGCATACGTCTGTAAGAATGGGGTCGCTATCATAATACCTATGGTAGAAGTCCTTGAGAGGTACTCGGTCTGTTTGGATTCGCTACAGTGAACCAAATTTATTAATACAAAAGTTTTCTCACCGCTTGGCGCAAATATTAAATTCTAACATATTGGATATAAAATGGTTCCTGCAAAGCCCTATAGCCACGGTTTCTTCTCTATCTATTTACTTTTGTACCATTCAAGGCACATCACTTTTTAGCTTTAAAGATATGATGCTGAATCGCGGAGTGCTGCGAATGCTACAAAAGTAAATAAATCATAAATAATGGCAGACAGCCACCATGTTTAAAAAGCCTATGTACAATCTGCAAAGAGTGCACAAACATAAAGGATAAAGCTGTCAGAGAAAGGTTACAGTAATAGGCCACAAACAACCATACAGAAAAAAGCATTTCAGAACGACCCGCATGTTAACCAATGGGCTGCGAGGGAGTGGCCAAAGCCCTTAGAAGAGGATACAACATTCCTCACAGAGCAGCACATGCACGTTGGCTAGGCTCGACCTAACAAGGCATTGTAGGCAAAAATGTAAAACAAATTGTGCTGATAAATGGACAAGAGAAATGGTGTTAAGAAGCATGCTCTAAATGCGTACAGCCAGGGAAAAATAACAACATGAAACAGTAAACACCGTTCAGCCTTAACCAAAAACGATAAACACTGTGTGTGCAGCAAGTATATTAAAGTAGTTTCACCCATCAAAGTGACAAGCTGCGGAATAGAATGAGTACTTGGCCTCGGGAGACTTATAAGAGAAAGACACATGGAAGAACTCCTACAACCAATGAAAAGGAAGAAAAGTAAAGTGGACCAATAAGAAAGCAAGGTGGGATGGAAGTCCTTTTTAAGGTATATTGAATACAGTAGATTTCACAGGCACAGCTTATGGTGACGTTGGATTTTAAATTCCAAATTAGCAAACACCACTGTTACAAAGTTGGCATTCACTTACTTTGGCCATTTGGAGCCCTTTTCCTGTCTCTGGAATACACCTCCTGGTTGGCTTCCTGCATTCTCCCTAGACAATCACACACAAAGGAAGGGTAGGTGTGCCTGAGTTGTCATTTGCATGTAGATGGCCTAGTCTGAGCAGGATGGGAGGCTGGAGCTGACTCACCTGAAAGGGCTTGTGTCCTGTCCCCACACAAAGGATTGATTACCCCCCTAGAGTTTGTCCAGAGCCATGGCAGGAAGGAAGAGCCTCTGTGCACTACAAAGCTTTGTTTAAAGTCTACCCCACTTTAAAGACACCACTAGGTATAAGTACTGGACCTCTGCCTCTATCAAATCAATACACTTCTCAACCTGTGACTACTCTGCCAGGAAGAAGAACTGATATGTTGCTGAAAGGACTGTCTCTCTGCTGGACTGCTGCTTTGCTGGATTGTACCTTGCTCTGATCTTGCCTTACTGAGCTGCCCTGCTGCCTAGTGTTCCCCTGCCTGGGTGAAAAGGACTGGACTTCATCACCTGAACCCAGAGTGACTCCAAGGGATTGCTAGCTTGGCTCCTCTTGCCTTTCAGGGGCACAAAAGGCTTAGAACCCTCCTGGTCGCCCGTTGGGCTCATCTGCTTGTGAGTATGTGTGCCAAGTGGTGCCACCCTAGTCCTGGACCCTTGAAAGTGGACCTCGGATTTGCTTCAGTAGAACCGATGTACCCTCTGTTGCAAGAGCAGAATCAATGCATTGACACAGTTGCGGGAACCGGACCACCACATTGCACTCGGAACCACTGCTTCGTAACCGATGGATCACCCCACCCATTGAGTGGAGACAATCAACACATCACCTGTACAGAGTGGAGAAACCCAGAGCATCACATTCGGAACCACCAAACTTTAGAAACGTCGCTTCACTCACAGACCTGACGAATCACCAAAGTTGTGTGGAGAAATTTGGTGCAACACCTCACCTGCATGGGGATCACTGATGCATCTCTCTGTTGGGACCAGGATCAAGGTACTTTTTCTCCGGGGCATGCATGGGTACTCTATCTGGGCCATGCCGCATCACGGTCGGCCTCAACCCTTGACTTTGTCCAGGTCCAGCATGTCCAGTTAACTCTTTAGGCACTACTGGCTTCTAAGTGCTATGTTTTGCATTTAATCCTTAAACATTCACATCTCGACTTCTACTTAATGGATTTGTGCTGTTTTGGTCGTGTTTTATTTATATAATTATAATTGATTCTTCTAACCTGGTGCGGAGTCTTTTGTGGTGTTTTCACAGTGTTATTGTATGAAGCCTGATTGCTCTGTGCCAAGCTGCCTGCGGGTGAGCACAGGCAAATTTAGGTTATGTTGTGACCTACCCTGACTAAGATTGTGGTTACTGCTTGGACAGGGTGCATACCTCGGCCAACCAGAAACCCCAATTTCTAACGAAGGGTATCAAAGGAAGAATCTGCGTTTTGACATATATGAAATGTATAGAAATGACAGAGTGCACTTTACAGACAAAGGCAATAGGGTGTTTCTAAGTAACCTGAAACTCTGCATCCAATCTAATGTGTAGCTGCCATATACACACAATCAACACAAAGGCTCTTGTCCGAGCCACCCTAGTACCAAAATATTGTTAATTTTCTTCATAAAAATCCTTTTTTTTAGTTTTTGGGAATCTTAGCACAACGACTCAATCATCACGAATATGTAGTGAAATCCCAAAACAAAAGCAGACATTCAACAGCCAAAAGCACATCCAAAAATATTAACTAAAAAAAATCCATTCTAAACATTGCGCTACACATATTACTATACACATGCGTCTGTAATAAAAAATGTTTAAACTCACGTTTTTTACTACATTCTTTAAAATCCATCTTTAATACCTATTTTCTGTTTTCACGGTTATTCAGGGAGTCGCGGTGATACCGTTAACGGCGACGATTGTGCCTTTTCCATAGAGTAAACAACATATATATGACACATATTACAGCATTTTACACACACAAGGGGTTTATTACTGTACAAATTCATGCTTTTCTAGTGTATTTCTAGAACAACCATCTCTAAAACCTATTTTCTGTTTTTGCAATGAGGCCGGAGATCACGATGATGTCGGTAATCGCGATCCCCGCGCGTATGTTGCAAAAGTGGAAAGCAATAGCAGGAATTCAATAGCCACCACAACATAAAAAAATATATAACTATATATCCATCCCACTAGATAAATCACTATCTAAATAACTCTATAATAGCATTTATCAGAATCTCAATATCTCTATAATAATGTGTATTAATGATTTACAGATATTTTTCTTCTATTTCCACCATATACAGGGTGTCGCTGCGATATTTGCAACGTCTACGCACTGGTACATGGGGCAGCTGCACTGATGGTCGTGGCATCGTCACGAACATTGAGTGAGATTAAAAACATTAATTTTGGACTTGTAGTATTTAGTTTGAGGTTAGAGGATTAGTAATTTTCTAAATATAAACATCATGTTTACTGTGATTTGAATTGATTTTATTGAGTTGCGATGCCCTTGCGCACAAATGCAGTTTGTATTTATGGAGTCGCTCAGGGGAATTGACTCCAACGTAGCTTTGATAGTAATAATACATATATATGGATACTTCTATGGTTTACTTGTACCTTAGAGGATTACTAATACACTAAAAAAAAGTAATATAATATTACATAGAAAACATTTAAATGTTATTTTACTAGATTTTTAGGTGTTGCAACACCATGGTGCATCACCGCGGCACGTATTTACGGCGTTGTGTAAGGGACATGATTCTGGCATTTTTTTTACATTACAAAAATGCATATTTAAAGATTTTTTTTACTTTAGTTTAAAGAAAGAGATATAGTCATAGTAAAAAGAAATACTATAATTTGTAAGATAATTTAGTATAAATAAGAATTTAACATATTTTACAGAATCGGGTTCCAGGCGTGATGGAACTATGTAAGGGTCATGCATCCCATGTGACTCCAAAATAAAAGGATTTGATAGCTTAAACAGCCTTCCAACATCCAGGACGACAGATCCCAACCCTTTTCTTCTATATTTGTATATGGCTATCATTAGACACACGTATTGAGGAGGCATCCATTTTGGATTGTTTCCAGTGTTTGTTTTTTTTGCTTTCTTCAAATCACCATGATAGTTTCAGGAGACTTCCAGCAGGAGGAGGAAGACAATATGCAGGAGCAGGATGAAGAACTCCCCAAGAAGAGTGTGGTCTGGGAGTTTTTTAGCATTCCAGAGGGCCAAAAAAAAGTGAATGCACAGAAAATCATTTGCACAATGTCTCAAAAAGTGCTGTCACGTGGAACAGACCAAGAATACTCTTGCGTTACATCGTCAATGTACAAACACCTACTCACAATGCACATCACTCGCCTTGCCAGAGCAGAGATGAGAATAATGAAGGCACAGAAAGTGGTGCAAGGTGCAGGAGAAGGTCAGGCTGGAAAATATACACAAGAAGGACAAGTTCTAAACATGCCTCTTTGCCTGATTTTGCAAAGGATGGACTGCTCTGTCCAAAGTGCAAGACTTTCTTAAGTGTCAGTGAACAAGTTGTTGCAAAGATGCTGGATGCTACTAACAGCTACAGTTATTAATTTGATAAGACAAATTTCGAGTTAGATGTATGTTTGTAACAGTGTGTATAGGTTTTTTATTGAACATTTTGCTGTGTGAGTTAGTGTGTATGTAATTGACTGCGTATGTGAGTAACTGTATTTGTGATTCTGTGTGTATGTAAGTGGTTCTATGGATGTGAGAAAGGGTGTAAGAATTTTTGTATAAGTGACTGACTGAGTTTGGGAGTATACATGAGTGTGAGAGAGTATGAATAACTCTATGCATAGGTGAATTGATCTTGACTGATTCTTTGAATGAATGAGTGGCTGTTTCAGTACTTGTATGACTAAGTCACAAGTGCATAAGTGAGTATATTTATAAGTGAATGGTGGACTAGTGGATGTATCAGTAAATGCCAGAGTGTTTGCATACATGCAGGACTGAGTGAGTGAGTGTAAGAGTAGATGCTGCATGAGTCAGTGAGTAGCTGTGTTTGTTATTGTATGTATCTTACCAGGGCGTGACAAACTGAATGTGTGAGTGACTGGCTATGTTAGTGAGTATATGAGGAAATAAGTGGATGTATAGGTAACTGTATGGATGAATGTGTGAGTGGATGTTAGTGGCTGTATTGGTGAGTGAATGGATGTGTAAGCAGCTCTATGGAAGGGTGAATTGGTCTTTGAATGATTGTATGGTGAGTGACTGGGGGTATAAATGTGCTGTATGGGTATGTGACTGACTCTTTGAGTTGGAGTTTGTTTAAGTGATTTGGTGTGTGAGTGGTTGTATTAGAGAGTATGTATGAATGGGTGTATGGATGAGTAAGCTTATGTGTGGCTACTTGTATGGATGTGTTAACGGGTATGTAAGTGGTTTTATTGGTGTGTGAGTGAGTGTGTGATTGATTGTATAGGTGAAAGAGTGGCTGTATTGAAAGGCTATATGGATGATTGAGTGGTTGTGTGAGTGACTGTATAGGTGAATACGTGAGTCTGTGAGTAGCTATATAGGTGTCTGTATGACCATGTGAGCGGCTGTTTGTGTGAATGATTGGTTCTATAAATAGTTATATGGATGAGTGACTGATTGTGCAAGTGGTAGTATAAGTGAGTGAGTGGGTGTGTGAGTTGGTGTATGGATGAGTAACTGGATGTATGAGCAGTTATATGAATCTATCAATGAGCATGTGAGTGGTTGTGTGGTTATGTGGATGTGTGACTGGGTGTATAAGAGGTTCTAAGGGGGTATGAATGGTACTGTGGATGATGTCGTGAATGATATCATTTTTAATAGCTTTTGAGATGATATGAGTGATGTTATCAGTGATATTACTAACCATGTAATGACTGAAGAAATATGTGAGAATTGATGTGTAACTGAGAATATGTGCCTGAAAGTGTAGTTGCACGTGATTGAAATGACTAACTATATGCTTTAGCTTTTATACATAGAAGAGAGTATTCTGCTCTCTATCTAATTTACAAGTCAGTTATACCTGGCAGAACAAGAGAGCAAGGCTTCTCAAGGAGTTTGATATGTCAAGTTGAACTAGCTTTAGAACTGGCTGGATAGTGAATAGCGCGTGCCGCGAGGCTCTTGGCTTTTAAACGTTTTAACGTTTTAACACTGCACTTTTAACTTTTAGGAAAGTGTGTTTTTTGCTCTGTACTGTGACCTGAACTGTTTACCTGTAATCTTCTAACTCGCTTCTAGTCCACTGTCCCAGGTCCGTCACGGCTTTTGGTGCCGGTTGAACGGAGGGACGCGACTCCTCCCCCAATCAATTACCTCATTTCCTGCCTCCGGGTACTTAGGTCAGATGGGGGTCCGGCCGCGCAGCAGTGAGTAGCGCGTGCCGCGAGGCTCTTGGCTTTTAAACTTTTTAACGTTTTAACACTGCACTTTTAACTTTTAGGAAAGTGTGTTTTTTGCTCTGTACTGTGACCTGAACTGTTTACCTGTAATCTTCTAACTCGTTTCTAGTCCAGTGTCCCAGGTCCGTCACGGCTTTTGGTGCCGGTTGAACGGAGGGACGCGACTCCTCCCCAAATCACTTACCTCATTTCCTGCCTCCGGGTACTTAGGTGAGATGGGGGCCAGGCCGCGCAGTGGACGCGCGCAGCGGGCGCGCCGCCGGCGCGCCAAAGGTGTGCCAAAGGCAAGCCCGTATGCGCCCGTCCGCATCCGGAACGCGGCCAGCTCCAGCCATGCTGCCGGTTGGGGGAGTGAGGAGGACATATGCTGGTCTCGAGATGAGATGTTGCTTTTGAAAGGTACGGCATGTCCCGAGACACACCATATTGACCTCGCAATGACTACACTGCCATACAGTTGCCGCTCATGTGGCCAGGTGCTGAACTGCACTGCAAGTGTGCAGGTAAAGAGCAGCACTGAGAGAACTATTCCACAGGGCACAGCGTTTAAGCATACTGATACAATTAGGGCATGTTTAGTCAATTGCAGATCTCTACCCAAACATGCTGATGATGTTTGGTTAGTCTTAGCTGAGACTACTTGGGACGCCATGTTTTTAACAGAAACATGGCTAAATGCAGACTCTGTGGCAGCGATTGCTCTTGCCATCCCGCCAGGTTTTAACATGTGATACGCTAATAGAGAGGGCAACAAAAGAGGGGGTGGGGTGGCCATTATTTTTAAAGACTCATGGGTGCTAGTTTCCTCTGCCCCACTTTACATGCAGGGGATAGAAGGCCTTAATTTCTGCCTCCAAATCAACCCCTCATCCTCCTTTTCGGGCATACTTATTTATAGACCACCTGATTGTGCAGTAAATTATGTCAGGATCTCTGCAATTACATTGCGCAAAAATCGCTAGTGCATGCCAATTTTACGGTCCTTGGCGATTTTAACCTGCACGTGAATGATCTCAACTGTGCACAAGCAGCCCAGCTGGTCTCTTCCTTGGCAGGGGCCAATCTCATGCAACTAGTATCCTCCCCTGCGCATAAAGCAGGCCACACCCTGGACCTAGTTTTTTCTAACATTTCTTCTATAGGTATAGAGACACCATGTCCTTTGGTGCGGTCGGATCATTACCTGGTTCCTTTTTCGGTTACTCTGTCCAAATCTGCCCAGACCAAGGGCAAGCGATTCACTATAAAAAGAAATTGGAAAAATCTGACTGCAGCATCTCTTAACCCAATTTTACAGGATAACTACCTGTCTTTATCGTTAGACCCCAATGTAGATGCCATTGCTATCAATCAATGGATCTCCACTGCTGTGGAGTCTGTTGCTCCGGCCAGAATGGTGAAGACCTGTAGACTGTCACCATCTGCACCATGGTTCTCTGACTCACTTAGAGAAGCTAAAAGCAGGTGCAAACGACTTGAACGCCAGTGGAGAGTAAGCTACTGCGACCTAGCTAAAGTAACCTATAAAAATGCATTGAAAGATTTACATAAGTCACTAAAAGTAGCTAGGAGGAACTATATTGTTTCAAGTATCCACAAGGCAGATCACTCTAGTAAGGAGGTCTTTAAGGTGGTACAGTCCTGCTTTAAGCCTAAAGCAATAGAGACTGAAGTACAACCGTCCCTAGCTCTGTGTGAAAAAATTGCAAGCTTCTTTGATAATAAAATCTCAAAGGTCTACGACTCCTTCTCGGCACCAGAGGCAACGGTGAAATCAGATATGCCTTGGGGAGTTGCAGAGGTTCCTCTGTTTACAAACTTCATACCAATTTCGCATCAAGATGCATTAGCAGAAATTCAAAAATGTAGATCGGGCGCCCCAGATGATCCATGTCCTCCTAAACTTTGGAATGTGTTGTCCCCTTCCCTCACTGGTGTGCTATCTCATATCTGGAACTCTTCACTTGAAACTGGCGTTTTTCCAGATAAGTGGAAACACGCTACCCTTCTCCCCCTGAGAAAAAAAACAAAAGGCGACCCAGAAGATCTCAACAATCTCAGGCCAATCTCTCTGCTGCCCGCTCCGGGTAAAATGTTAGATAAGCTGGTCCAGCGCCAACTGACTAACTTTATCGAGAGCAAGGTATCTCTGCATGACACACAATCTGGTTTCCGGACGGGCTTTAGCACGGAGACCGAGGTGGCTGAGTCAGTGAGATGGTCGTTAGATTCAGGGGCATCAGCGTTGCTGGTGCTCCTGGATCTGTCTGCAGCATTCGACACCGTCGATCATGCCTTGCTGGTTCAGAGACTACAAGACACGGGCTTTGGGGGGAAGGCGCTGGCCTGGTTGAAATCATATCTGAGCGGTCGTACTCAGAGAGTCGCCTTACAACCATTTGAATCCAAACCTAAACATCTGTGGTGGGGCGTCCCTCAAAGCTCAGCGCTGAGCCCCCTACTTTTTAATCTGTACCTAGCTCCGCTTTTTTCTTTGATTGCCAACTGGGGAGTGAAGGCGATCTCCTACGCTGACAATACCCAGCTGGTTTTCCCTTTTCAAGAGCGGACGTCAGAGGCTTTTAAGAATTTTAAAGGGTGTTTGACAGACATAGCACTTTGGATGAATAAAGACAAACTAAAACTAAAACACAATGCGGGAAAAACAGAAGTGCTGTTTTTTGGAAAGGGTCTAGTGCCTGATCCAGATCTGTGGTGGCCATCAGAAATGGGCCCACCGCCTTCTCCCGCCACTAATATCAGAAATCTGGGTGTGAGATGGGAGGCAGATCTCTCCTTTTGGGCTCAAATTCAACAGGTCTCCGCTACTTGCTTCAGCAAATTGAGAAACCTTCGGTAATTTTTACATTTCCTGCCAGAAGATTGCCGCAAATCCGTAGTCCATGCCACAGTGACATCTAGGCTGGACTATGCAAATGGGTTATACCTTGGCCTCCCTAAATATTCGATTAGATGTCTCCAGATGGTACAGAATGCGGCTGCGAGACTAATCAGACTTATTCCCTTCCGGCATCATGTCTCTCCGCATCTACAGGAGCTTCATTGGCTCCCAGTAGCCAAAAGAATCGAATTTAAGGCCATGACTTTGGCCTATCGGGCCCTCAAGGGTAAATGTCCCAGTTATCTTAAACAAAGGCTCTGCTGTTATAAGCAAAATCGCTCCCTACGGTCAAACTCTCAGAATTTGCTTTGTACTCCCCGCTTTGCAAAAGCCCGCTTGGGTGGCAGGGCGTTCGCAGTGAGAACGGCGAAAATGTGGAATGCCCTGCCTGGGAACCTCCGCCAAGCTAACACAGAGACCTGTTTTAGGAAAGCACTGAAGACATGGCTCTTTAGACTTGACTAGGCTCGGGTTCAGTGCTGATACCGCGCTGCGCGTGCTGCCTGATGCTAGAGCACCGGGACACCTCTGTTTTGAGGTAGCTGTTTGCGCTATACAAGCTCCAGTATTATTATTATTATTATTATAGTGTCAAGTATACCAGGTATAAGACATGTTTAAAGGCCTACTAATCTAGATGGGTCACTTTGTAGTGTCAGTTCTGTACTAGATAGCTGAAGGATTGTCTCAGTCTCTGTCTGGAGGTCTATTTCAATATATAAGTATGGTTGTTGGTGTATCGCTGCCTCTGTTTGTGAGTGCATATCTTTGTAAATGTACATGTAAGAAATGGCATGGATTGACCCCGGGTGTATTCGTTAGTATTTGGTTATTTAGCAGAGTGTGTTACTACTTGAATTAGTGGTGGATCCTAAGAGTTGTGCCTGTGTATTTGAGTGAATGTTTCAATGATTGTGACATGGTGTCAGGGGATGTATTAGTAGGTTACACATTTTCTATGTGCTTATATGAGATACAAATCAGGGTGGGAGAGTGGATGTATAACTGAGTATATGTGTCTGTAAATGTGCATATAGCTCTCGGAAACATCTAACTATGAGTGGTAGCTTATATGCACATAGGAGTGTCCTTTATGGCCTACCTACATGCTACCTTACTGGTTAGTTATATGTGATAGAACAGCAGGTTACAGCTTGTTAAGGGGTTTTAAAAGCAACTCAGCCTAGCAATAGAACTGGATCTACAGTATCAACAATACCATGCCTGAGATATATATAAAGGGCTACGTCTGTGAATGGTTCACTTGGTAGTGTCAGTTCTTTACTAGATATTTGAATGAGTGTCCCTATCTAGAGGTGTGCTTCCATATGTCAGTAACTTTGTTGGTGCATTGCAGCTCTGTTTGTGAGTGTATTTCTCTGTAGATGTATATGTAATGGGCGGCATGGATTGCCTCTTGGGTGTGTCGGTCACAAATGGGTTATTTAACTAAATATCTCACTGCCTCCGTTAGTGCTAGATACATAAGAGTTGTGGCTGTGCATCTGAGTGAAAGTTTAGATGCTTCTAATACTGTCTGAGGGGATATATTAATACTTCTCCCCTTTCATATCTGCTTAGATGAGACTGAACTCAATGTGCAACACTGAAAATATAAGTGTCCATATGGGCCTGTAAGCGCGCACATAGCTCACTAAAACGTCGAAAGAACATGTATTAGCTTGCCCTATGGCCTAGCTACAGCCTAGCTTAGGAGTGAGTTAAATGTGGAGGAACAGCACGTTAACGCTTGGCAAAGTAATTTAAATGACAAGTCAGCCTAGCAGCAGAGTTGAATGCACACGCTCAAGTGTACCAGGCCTGAGGCATGTTGAAAAGGCTACTTCAGTGGATGGATCACGTGGTAGTGGCAGTCTTTTACTAGATATCTGAATGAGTGTCTCCGTTTCTATATGTAGTTAAGTTTCTTAGTAGATCACTGGCTCTGTTTGTGACTGTTTAGCTCTGTAAATCTATATGTGAGGGGTGGCATGGATTGTCTGTTGAGTGTGTTAGTTATTAATCGGTTATTTAAGTGAGTATGTCACTGCTTCCATTAGCGCTAGATACATACTAGTTGTGTCTGTGAATGTGAGTTAAAGCTTAGATGCTTGCAACACTGTCTTTGAGGATGTATTAGTAGCTCTGCCCTTTCATAAGTGCTTACATGAGATTCAACTCAATGTGTTTCCTTATGTAAGTAAGTTTGTTTGTACCTCACAGGCTCTCTTTGTGACTTTATGAGTCTGTAAATGTATATGTAAGGGGAGCCTAGATTGCCTTCTGGGAGTGGTATCTACTATTGGGTTATTTAAGTGAGTGTGTAAGTGTCTCCGTTCGTTCTGTATACATAAGAGTTGTGCCTGTGTGTGCGATTGAATGTTTAGATGCTCCTGACACTGTCTCAGGGGGTATATAAGTGGTTCTCTCCTTTTGTATGTAGGTATATGAGATTAAAATCAGGGTGGGTAACTGGATGTATAACTGAGCATATGGGCATGTATGTGTGCATATAGCTCACTCAAACTTCTAAGTGCATCTAGTAGCTTTTGTGCACATAGGAGCAATCACTATGGCCTAGCTATAGGCTAATTGGGCATGAGTTATATGTGGTAGAACAGCAGGTGTTTGTGACCATATGCGTCTCTAAATGTTAGTGTAAGGGGCAGCATAGATTGCCTCTTGAGCATGTTAGTTTTTATTGGGTTATTTAAGTGAGGATGTCACTGTCTCCATTAGTTAAAGATACATAAGTCTTGTATCTGTAGATGTCAGGTTTTAAGTTTTATTAGACAGCGTTCTATATACTTCATATATTAACTCTTTTGCAGAAGATAAAACAACAGTTGTATTGTAGAGTTTTTTAAGAACATCACCCCCAATAGGCCGAATGATGTGGTTAGAACTTTGGTTGAAGAAACAAGAGGTAAGAATTATGTAGTTTGAACAGCAGTATAGATTTGAATTTAAGGTTGCTATCATTGCAATCCGTCCATCCTCTGTCACTCTTTAACCCGTTCCATGCTGCGTGAATTTTCACGCTGTGCGGGCGTTTTATTGAGTGGGCGGAGTTCGGACGGCCCCCGGCCGTCCTCCGCACATGCCCACCGTGACGTCGGGCGGTCAGGGGCCGTCCGAAGCAAACAAGGGGTTAAATAGACAGTGTAGTGCCCAGCTGTATTATTAAGTCCTTCATGAAAGATGACAGCTAGTTTGTATAACTTCTTCCAGAAATAGATATTTGACCTGTTTTTAACTTAAAGCCCTCTGGTGTACATTATTGCAGCATTAATATGAGGTATTTTCAACTTCTTTATATTTGGACCATAGACCTTATTTTGGTTTGCGGTTTTAATAAATCTATCAAAAGACACTGTTTTTGTAATCTGGTGGTGTGAAATATAGGAATATAGGAATCGATTTCAGTATTAGAGGTAAAGCAGCGATCTTCACAGCCATGGTCCCATTTGTAGCTTTGTCTAAATAAGACATTGTTATTTACTTCTTCTTCTAAAACTGCAAGCATACCCTTCATATATTCCTGTCCATCTTGCTGAATGTTGAGATTAAATATTACTGATCAGCTCCATGTATCCAAAAGATCGCGAATGCCAAAAGCAGAATCTATTAAAGTTCTGTCACTGAGTAAACATTGGATTCAGTGGTACAGTGCAGAACTGAACCTTTTTTCACGGTTTGCTCAGTTTCATTAACAAGATATGATAAATTAAATACTACAATGAGAACCACATTTGAATAGCATTTGCTACCAGAACTGTTTTCCAACTTGTGTTTTTCATTCTTCTAAATACTGTTTTAAGAAACTGCTTAGTTCCCAGAATATTGTGTCCATCATCCTCTTTTTTCTTTTGACTCTTCTTGAAGTAGTGCTGTTTTTTATGTGCTCTTCTCTTTTGTTCTTTTCTTGTCACCTTTAAGTCTTCTGTTTCAAGTGAACTAGATATCATCAATCAATCAATCAATCAATCAATCAGGGGTTTGTTAAGCGCGCTACTCACCTGTGAGGGAGTTGCAAGGTGCCGGGGGGATGGGGTGCAGCTCCGGGTCAGTCAAAGAGTTAGGTCTTAAGGTTCTTTCTGAAGGTGTGCAGAGTTGGCGAGCATCTGATGGTGATGGGGAGCTCGTTCCAAGTTTTTGCCGCTATGTAGGAGAAGGCTCTTCCACCCACTGTTGTTCTGCAGATGCGTGAGGTTTCAGCGAGGGCAAGGTCGGCGGAACGTAGGTTTCTCTTGGGTATGTGGAAGGCGACTCTGTCATTAAGGTGTGTGGGTACAGTGTTGTGATGGTATTTATAGGTGTGGGTGAGTAGCTTGAAGGTTACTCTCTTCTCGAAGGGGAGCCAGTGGAGGTCTCGTAGGTGTTGGGTGATGTGTTCATGCCGTGGGATTCCAAGGATGAGTCTGGCCACGGTGTTCTGGATGGTCTGGAGTTTGCGTAGCAGGGATCTGTTGATTCTGGCATAGAGGGCATTTCCGTAGTCAAGTCTGCTGGTTCTCAGTGCGTGGGTGATGGTCTTTCTGGCTTCGGGGGGGATCCGTTTGAAGGTCTTGCGAAGGATGCAGAGGGTACTAAAGCAGGTAGATGTGATGGCTTTGATCTGGCGGTTCATGGTGACGGAGGAGTCGAGTATGATGCAGAGGTTCTGCGCGCGGTCCGTGGGGGTGGTGGGTTTCCGAGGGCGGTGGGCCACCAGGTGTTGTCCCAAGCTAAGGGGGTGCATCCGAGGATGAGGACTTCTGTCTTCTCCGAGTTGAGCTTCAGACAGCTGCTGCTCATCCAGGATGCAACGTCATTCATTCCTTCCTGGAAGCTGAGTCTAGTGGTGTTGGGTTCCTTCGTGAGGAAGAGGATGAGCTGGGTGTCATCGGCGTAGGATACTATGCTGAGTCCATCCTGTCTGATGATGGTGGCGAGGGGGGCCATGTAGATGTTGAAGAGTGTGGGACTCCACAGTTGATCCCTGTGGGTTTGGAGAGGAAGGGCGGGAGTCTGATTCTATGGGTTCTGCCGGCGAGGAAGGAGCTGAGCCAATCAAGGGCGGTTCCACATATGCCAGCATCGTGGAGCCTGGCAGTGAGGGTGCGGTGGGAGATGGTGCCATAGGCTGTGGAGAGGTCTAGGAGGATGAGGGCTGTGGTGTGGCCTTAGTCGAGGAACATGCAGATGTTGTCTATAGCGGCAAGGAGGGCGGTCTTGGTGCTGGGTTTGCTTCGGAAACCAGATTGGGAAGGGTCAAGGATATCACAAATATCATAAAATAAAATAAAATGTTAAATGTATGTCCTGTAAATAAATCATCTAAAATTATAGAGATAACATTATTTTACTATTTTATACCATTGTGATGGTATTGCTTATCCACAGTCTACTTTACTAATCATGTGTATAAACTCCATAAAATGTTTAACCGTACAAAGAGTAATGGATATGAAGAGTGATTAGCAGTAAAACTGTACTTATAGGGATCTAGTATTAAAAGCTTTGTTTAAGAGGTTAGTTATCTGGGTAATTTATGTAAGTTTTCAACTGCTTCCATTAGTAGTAGATACATCAAAGTTTTGTCTGTGCATCTGACTGGATGTTTAAATGGTATGGATAAAGGACATTTTATTAGTTCTGCCCTTTCATTAGCGCTGACATGAGATTGAACTCAATGTAGAACACTGGAAGTATAAGTCAGCATATGCACCTGAGTGTGTGTATGTAGCTCACTGAAACTTCTATCTACATGTCTTTGCTTTTATGCACATAACAGTTTACCCTGTGGCCTAGGTACAGGATACCTTGCAGATTAAGGCTTGTCTGGGGGTTTGACATACCAAGTGGGCCTAGCAGTAGAACTGCATGCACAGGCTCAAGTGTACTAGGCCTGAAACATTTTGAAAGGGCTAATTGTCTGGACGGCTTACTTGTTATTTTCAGAGCTTTACTACATATCACAATAAGTGTCTCAGTTCCTATCTGTTTTTTTTCTATATGCAGTAAAGTCTCTTAGAAAGTTATGGTTCTGTTTCCTGGCTGTTTGGTTCTGTAAATCTATATGTAAGGGGTGGCATGGATTGTAGGAGTTGTGTTTGTGCATTTGAGTGAAGGTGTAGATGCTTAAAACACTGTCGGAGAGAATATGTTAGTAGCTTTGCCCTTTCATAAGTACTTACATGACATTCGACTTAATGTAGAACACTAGATGTATAAGTCAGCATATGCGCCTAAAAGTGTGCATGTACCTGTCAAAAGCTTATAAGTAAATGCATTTGCTTTTATGCACATACAGTTTACCCGTATGGCGTAGCTACAGCCTACCTTGGGGTGGCTTTTAAGTAGTACTAAAGCAGATTAAGACTTTTCAAGGGGTTTGAAATACCAAGTCGGCCTAGCAATAGAACTGCATGCACAGGCTTAAGTGTACTAGGCCTGCAACATGCTGAGAGGGCTACTTGTCTGGATGGTTCACTTGCTAGAGACAGAGTTTACTACATATCTGATTAAGTGTCTCAGTTCATATCTGGGTTTTATTTGGTACATGTAGTAAAGTTTCTTAGTACATTGCTGCCTGTGTTTCTGGCTGGTTGGTTCCACAAATCTATATGGAAGGGGTGCCATGGATTGTCTCTTGTTTGTGTTAATGAGTTGTGTAAGTGAGAATGTCACTGCCTCCATTAGCTCTAGATACATAAGAGTTGTGTCTATGCATGTGACTAAAGGTGTAGATGCTTGAAACAGTCAGAGAGGCTGTGTTAGTAGCTCTGCCCTTTCATAAGTACTTACATGACATTCAACTCAATGTGGAACACTGAGTGTATAAGTCAGCATATGCACCTAAAAGTGTGCATGTACTTGTCAATAATGTCTAACTATATGTCTTTGCTTATATATACATAGAGTTTACCCTATAGTCTAGCTACATGCCACCTTAGGGGTGACTTTTAAGTAGTACTTTAGCAGAATAAAGCTTTTTCAAGCATTACTTACAAAACATACAGATAAAAGGCAAGTAAAACATCTAATAAAATAATTGTGTAATTCATCCAAATATCCAGAACACATGTTCCTCGTAAAAGAAGCAACAACTATCTATTTTGAAATACCATAGTGCAATTGTATATTATTACAAACAATGACAACGAATGCACAAAATACAATACAAAATGTATAAAGCAGCATTGCCCTTATATCAGTAAGAGCAGGAGCTTGTTGTAATTCTCTACGCGTCCCTCATTCATCTAGATTGAATAGAGGTCCTTATATGTAATTAAAAAAATATGGAGTGACTAGCCCATGTAGCCTTGCACCTATGGAGTGTCCCACCCTCTTATGCATCCTCGAATTCATAGGTCTTGGCAAACGTATTAAGCCACTGACCTATTATCAGCACCATTGGTGAGTTCTAGTTCTGCCGTACCAAAGACCTGGCTACGGGTATTGCTATACAAATAAAATATTGCCGGTGCTTTGTTAACTGAAGCCCCAGATTCCAGAAGCCAAATAAAACCTTTGTTGTTGATGGAAGAATAGCCAACGACATGCAATGACTATTAGTTTTAAAAACCTCCTCCCAAAGGTGCTGTTGGTTAGGTCATGCAAAAAATATATGGACCCATCCACCGGACCCACTTGTCTTGCATCTGAAACATCGATCCGTGGTTGATGGGAACATTTTATGCAGTCTATGAGGCGTATAATATGCCATCCATCTAGATAGGAAAGCCGTTCTCTTAAAGTTTGCTGCTCTCAACGATCTATGACCAATCTCACTCAATAACCTTAATTCTTTAATGTTAAACCTGCAGTCTGTTTCTAGTAAAAGTTTGGGAAGAAATTCCTCCATAGGTTTAATATTAGCACTCTGGCATAACAGACAATACCAGTTTCCTATTCCACTCATCTTATTGCCGTTGATCTAGCTTATTATCATTGTTGCAGTTTCATTAATCATCACATAATTATTTTTAGGGAAACTAGTTATTTGGTTAAAACTAAGCCATAAGCATGCATTTTGACTACCAAATTGCTGTAATATCTTGTCCCATGTTATCAAGTTAGTAAGATTGTAAAAATCACCTAACTTCACAAAACCTAGGTCACTCCAGGACTGCAAGATCCCTTGTAAAAATTGTAAGCCCCAGATCACACAGTCTTGAAGAGTAGTAAACGTGTGACATACCAGTATATTATATGCTCTAAAAGCGAACTGGCTGCGTGATACAATTGTCTTTATAACCTTATATCTCGTTTTCTTAGGTAGTTTCGTTGACCAGAGAAGCTGGTAGATTAATTGCACTTTCTTTTACCATATTATTTAGAATAAAATTATCACAGTTCGATGATGCTGCTGCTAATTGTACCAACTGACTCACCAGAGAGGCCTGATAATAGGTTTGAAAATGTGGTAATGCTAACCTCCCCCTGCTCTAAACCTACTTGAAGAGTAGACAGTTTTATCAGTGCTTGTTTTTTTGCCAAACAAACTCTCGGATAACTTTATCTAGTTCAATGAAGTATGAGTTAGGCACTTTCAGAGGAAGGGTCATAAACAAAAATACAAACAAGGGGAGTATTGACATTTTAACTAATGAAATTCATCCCATTGATGACAAAGGTTGTAGAGTCCACCTTTCTAATAACCTTTTTACCTTAATAAGAGTTTTCCCATAAATTAAAAAGAACAATTGTGTATACCCATTTGTCACATAGATACCTAAGTATCTAATGGGCCATTGTGGTAGAGTCTGTGCACTCGCTAGCAGCTGGGCATGCGTAGAATTAAACAGAAGCACCTCAGTTTTGGTATGATTAACTTTATATCCACCTAGGCCTGTGAAAGCCTGGATTTTCTCCAGCGCTTCCTGTATATTTGTACTTTCAGCCTTAAGATATAGGATATAGGATAATGTCATTGGCAAAGAGTTTTATTTTTGCCATCCCCATTATGGGAGCCAGAATTGATGGGTTAAAACTTATTTTGACATTGAGTGGCTCAATAAAAAGAGAGAACATGAGTGGGGATAATAGATACTAGATAATAGACATCCCTGATGGGTGCCACGCTTAATCTCAACCTCTCTCACCGCGTAATCTCAACCTCTCTCAATGCATTATTTATTTATTTGTGAAGTTTTATATAGCACTGGCTAGACCCGGAGGTATCAGAGCGCTTTACATGAGGGTCAGAGCATTACAGGTTACATATTTACATCAATTACAGGCTTCAGGTAAAGACATAGGAGAAAACAAAAACATGAGATGTGGGGGAGGGAAAGAAACACAACAGGGCGACGAGGAAAACAATGTCAGATGTCCAGCTGGGTAGGTGTCGGCCGAGGGGGCGAACCAAAGCCAAGACTCCTCTATAGCTGCATAGGACAGCTCCACCGGGTATCGGCCAAGGTTGCTCGGGCTCCGAGGTAAGTACCAACAGTTATGGTATCCTTCATGGGGGCATCGCCAAAGTTCCATCGAAAGGCACCAGTCTTGGTGTTACTGGGAAGCACCGTCCGCTACGTTCTCCAGCACGCCCCCCGGACAAAAGTGAGGAGAAGTGGAAGGGACAGATTCCAAAGTCGGCAGATTGTAGGACAACCCATTGTTCCTGCCTTCAAACCTCTTGGCGGGGGTGAAGCTGAAGAGGAGTTGTGCCTAGAGACCAGATCCTCATCAGACTTTAGTCCTCTATAATCCCCCACAGATGCGTCCTCTTCTGCTGGGCCGTGAGTCGACCCTCTGGTTTGTAACCGTATAGATGATGTTTGTGTAGTGGTGGCTATTTGTTAGGTGGGAACCAAGCCTGCGGTGGAGGTCAGGCAGGGGCGACCATCTTAAGGTCAGGCACTTGGTGTGGTTCTGTGCTTGCCAGCGAGATGGTCTGGGGTCTTATCTCCTAGTGCCAGGATAGGATTGCTTCAAGAGTGTGGCTCTTCGGGCGTTGCTCCCCAAGCCAGATATCGCAAATACCTTCATTTCTTCAAAAAAGACACCCCAGATCGGGCGTCATCTTAGGGTCAGGCGCGGCTTCCCCGTTGCAGCCTCACTCAGGGCCCAACTTTCCCTGCCCCACAAGATCATATTTTAGCATAGGATGTCCCCCCTGGGCTGCCTCCACACTCAATGCCTCCATCGCCTCTGGGCCAAAAAAGACACCCCAGATCGGGCACCATATTAGGGTCAGCCTCAGCCTCCCAGTTGCAGCCTCACTCAGGGCCCAGCTTTCCCTGCCCCATAGGGTCAGATTTTAGCGTAGGATGTCCCCCCCCTGGGCTGCCTCCACTCTCAATGTCTCTACCGCCTCTGGGCCCTGCTCACCACCGCGTGGCACCGCTGCCACCTGGAGGCTTCAGTCTCCCTCTCGTCCGCGTCGTGGCCTTAAGTCCCTTTCAGCCTACTCGAGCAATGTCACTGTGGCGGTGTGCCTCGACCGGCTCCTCCTTGCCCCCCGGCATAGTCAGGCAAGCTGTTCTCGACTCCTCCGCTGTCTTCCCGGGTCCCGATGAGTCCACGCCCATTCAGGCCATCTCTGAATCACCATCGGCCGCGGTCCTCGGCGCCATCTTGCAGCCCTCGGGGGAATGCCTTCAGCCGGATTCCAAATTGTTGGAGTCACGGAAGGCAGAGGATGGGCCAAGTCTCCCAGCGGGTTTCCTCTATAGCCGCAGTCCAGGTTCACTGCTCGCCAGGTAGCATTGCCGCAATCCTCCAATCGCCAAACTCCTTATGCAGCCATATTAGGGTCAGGCAGCATGTTCTCGATCACTCCCCAAGTCGCCCTCAGGCCGCTACAGCTGCCGCCAATGAGACCGTCGGGCCCCAGGATGCTTCCAACTGCTGAAACCGGAGTCCCAGAGTGGCCAGGCCCCCTGGGTCCGCTAATGAAAAATCAGCGCGGCAGAGCCTCGCAAGCAAGCTACCGCCCGGGCGCCATCTTGAGTGATTAGTGCATTATTAACTATCTTGGCTTCAGCACCCTTATATAATTCCTTCAGCATCACTATCAATTGAGATGGAAAACCAAACTTCCCTAAAATAAAAAGCAAATCTTGCCAGTCCACAAGGTTGAGCTCCTTTTCTGCATCCATCATTGATATTGCTGCCTTATCTCTGTAACTGAAAAGTAATCGATAGCTTGTATCAGATAGTAGGTATTGGCAGCCATTGATTGCCTTAATTAAAATAGCTTCTTTTATATGAAAGTCTGAAAAATTTACAGTCATTGTCTTTTGGTGCTTTCTGTAGAATATGCTCTTTAATCATTGTTTTCATATATAACATGGGGTTAGCCTGACCATTTCTATGTTAATTTTCCTCCGGAATCCCTATAAAGCACAAATTGGATCATCTCGCATAGTTCTCCATTTCATTCACTTTCAATTGTGAAGCCTGAAGTTTTGTCTGAAGAGTAGCAATATCATTGTCCCAGCTCGAAGAATGATCTTCCATATCTGATACTCGTTGCTCCAGTTCTTTGATTGTTCCGGAATTTGTTGCACCATGCCCTCGATTTTGTCCAATCTTTGGTGAACTGTGGCAATTTCCTGTGTCTGCAAACATTTGCATTCTCGTATCTCAGCTAAGATAGTTTAAAAGAACTGCTTGACCTGATACATTGAGGGTTGACTAGCAATAGATTTCTCAGTTGATAAATCCTTACTTTGCTGTTCATCTTGTTGTCCTGACACACTAGCATGTTCTGCCTCCTGGGGTCTTTGAAATCCCGGTGACCCATCCTGCACCAACCTCACAGGCACTGATGCTTAGGGGAGTGCATCTGAAACTTCTTCTACCACCTTTTCCTCTGTTAAACCAACCTTTAATAGAGACACTTTATCCGTAGAAGCTGAAACCAGTTGCATGGCAAGGTCTCTTGATAATGCTATTCCATCTGTATCCCAACTCTCTGTCTGTGTAGTTAACCCCTCCAACGTTGGTTTACGACTCTTTGCAAACAGTGGGTAATCTTTATGGCATTTATCATCCATATTCCCCTCCTCAACTCCACTAGGTGTAGCCATTACCACACTTTTACTGCTGTTTGGTTATTGAGGGATGTCACTGGCATTTGTATCTTCCACCCTCACTGAATTATCCAAATTCTCTACCTCAGGTATCAACACTGATTCTGCCATTGAGCTCATACCATTAACAGCTATCTCCAAGGGGCACCCTGATAAGCCCAACATAGGGGGAGATAATATACTGGCCGAGAAAACTGGGCATAGCTGCTCCATCGATTTATCTGCTGTACCACCTTTTTTTTACAGAATTCTTCTCCCTCCTTCCTGCAAGAATGTGCTTACTGATGAAGGGCTTAATGCTGGGGCTCCCACTCCTGCTCCCTCAGAACCATTTGTCACATACTTTTGTCCATCAAAAATTCCTTCTTTTAATTTCTTATAAGTTGAGAATATCCTGCAATGGTCAAGCCCACTCTCGCTGCAAACTTACTCAGAGATATTACACCTGCATCTACAGGTTATGGAAGGCACTGGCAGTGTTCATGGCCTTAGAGAGAGGTTATTGAAACCAAAAGCCTTCAACTTCTGTTTGTATAGTACAAGCAGCAAGGTGGGAAACGTAGGGAAAGAGATCCTGTTCAGGGACTCTGTACTGGGCAGGGGTCATCTAGTAGGATGACTCCTAGACCCCCAGAGACCTGCTTACCTCAGTGAGGCACCTGATGACTCCCTCCCATCTCCGTTCTGTTTGAATGTCCTTCAATTATGCATTTGTCACCCCGAGTGGGATGGGTATGCCCAGACGTGGGTCCCGTGCTCTCCATGCCACTGGCTGATGAGGGCTGAAAGCCCGAAACCGGTCCTAGGATGCTTGTTTCCAGTCCAGGGAGGACCTGTCCTGGCAGTTCGGGCTGGACTGTTCCCATTGGGTGCAGGGTCAAGACTGATTTGCATATGGCTGGGTCCAAACTGGAATGGCATGGTGGATTTAGGCCCAGATCTCTGTACTGGGGTGAATGTATGACATTGTTCTGCATTCTGTACATCAATTGTTCTTTTTGCTCTAATTATAACATCCGCAGGTCATACATCTCTTGAATATCACTCGTGTCAAAGAAGAATCAGGAATACACAGCTGCAATCAGCTGCATCATGATTCCAGCTCTGGTGTTCCTGCCCCGAAAGCTGTTCCGGTGGATCAGCGTGTGTGTGTGTGCGTGAGCTCTAGTAAGGGGACAAAACTCATGCATGCTAGCAGCGAGCCATGCAGGCTCTCCCCCGCTGTTGCTTTCAAATGTTGATGAGCAGATTAAAGCTTGTCAAGCGGTTTGAAATACCAAGTCGGCCTAGCCGTAGAAATGCATGCACAGGCTCAAGCGTACGAGGCCTGCAACATGTTGAAAGGAATGGTTCACTTGCTAGTGTCAGAGCTTTATATCTGGATACGTTTCTCAGTTCCTATCTGATTTTTTTTATATATGTGCTAAAGTCTTAGTACATTGCTGGCTCTGTTTCTGGCTGTTTGGTTCTGTAAATCTATATTTAAGGGGTGGCATGGACTGTCTCTTGGGTGTGTCAGACACTATTGATTTCTTTGAGTGAGAGTGTCACTGCCTCCATTTGCACTAGATATATAAGAGTTGTGTCTGTGCATGTGAATGAAGGTGTAGATGCTTGAAACACTATCTGAGAGGATATATATAGTAGCTCTGCCCTTTCATAAGTACTTACACGACATTCAACTCACTGTAGAACGCTGGATGTATAAGTCTGCATATGCACCTTAAAGTGTGCTTGTATCTGTCAAAAACATCTAACTAAAAGTCTTTACTTTTATGCACATGCAGTTTACTCTATGGCCTAGCTACAGGCTACCTTAGGGGTGACTTTTACGTAGTACTACAGCAGATTAAGGCTTGTCAAGGGGTTTTGAAATACCAAGTCGGCCTAGCCATAGAACTGCATGCACAGTCATAACTGTACTAGGCCTGAGATATTTTGAAAGGTCTACTTGTCTGGATGGTTCACTTGCTAGTGTTAGAGCTTTATATCTGGATAAGTGTCTCAGTTCCTATCTGATTTTTTTTTATATATGTGCTAAAGTCTTAGTACATTGCTGGCTCTGTTTCTGGCTGTTTGGTTCTGTAAATCTATATTTAAGGGGTGGCATGGACTGTCTCTTGGGTGTGTCAGACACTATTGATTTCTTTGAGTGAGAGTGTCACTGCCTCCATTTACACTAGATATATAAGAGTTGTGTCTGTGCATGTGAATGAAGGTGTAGATGCTTGAAACACTATCTGAGAGGATATATATAGTAGCTCTGCCCTTTCATAAGTACTCACACGACATTCAACTCACTGTAGAACGCTGGATGTATAAGTCTGCATATGCACCTGAAAGTGTGCTTGTACCTGTCAAAAACATCTAACTAAAAGTCTTTACTTTTATGCACATGCAGTTTACTCTATGGCCTAGCTACAGGCTACCTTAGGGGTGACTTTTACGTAGTACTACAGCAGATTAAGGCTTGTCAAGGGGTTTTGAAATACCAAGTCGGCCTAGCCAAAGAACTGAATGCACAGTCATAACTGTACTAGGCCTGAGATATTTTGAAAGGTCTACTTGTCTGGATGGTTCACTTGCTAGTGTTAGAGCTTTACTACATATCTGGATAAGTGCGCTATTTGTAATAGTGTCTGAGAGGATGTATTAGCATCTCTGACTTTTCATAAACACTTATATAAGATTGAAGTGAATAAAGAAGACTAGATGTATAAATCAGCATATGCGCCTGAAAGTGTACAAGTAGCTCAGTAAACTTTAAATTTCATGATCTTGCTTTTATTTACATAGCACTTTACCTTATGGCCTAGATACAGGCTACCTTACATATAACTTGTAGGTAGTAGAACAGCAGCTTAAACCTTCTGAAGTATGTTATATACCAAGTTGGCCTAACAGTAGAACTGTATGCAGAGGCTCAAGTGTACGAGGCGTGAGACATGCGAGCAGTATTTCTTCTTAAGTATACTCTACATTACCAGATCCTACTGCAAGTACACTGCTGAAGTACAACCTTGCAAATAAATGAAATTTACCAATTACAGATAAGGTTCCAAACTATATCTAGCACATAGAAATATTCACTAAACCATTCACAAAGTTTTCACTCATCTATTTTGAAATACATGATTGAGAAGAGAAGATTTATTGCTGCTCAGTGTTTCATTAAAAAAATGCTGATCTACAATAATCTTCACCTATATATACCAATTACTTTTGAAATAGTTGACTAGTTCCACATCTGCTTCACTTCATCTATAAACAAAAAATTCAAATCATTTACATACATTTTATAACTAATTTGTTTAACTACTACTGTAAAGTATCACTTATAACAGTCTAATATATATATATATATATATATATATATATATATATATATATATATATATATATATATATATATATGCAAAACAAATCTCCCCTGTTCGAAGAGCACTCCAAGAACAGATACACTGAAGGCAGGCAGCATTCTTTATTCAGAAACATTTTAAAGCATAACGCGTTTCGGAGTAAATCTCCTTGCTCACAGGCATCTCCATGGGCTCCGCAGATTTGAAGAGACATTGTCCCATCATGCTCTTTTCACAGGTGAGTCCAATATACTGCATGATGGGATGTGTAGTACTTGCAGTCTGAAATGCCCCTTTTAAAAAGTTATTATTTTCCTTAGTAGGTTCTGCGCTGCCACACATTATTAATTACATTGTCCTTACCTTCTGGTGGGCTTCTGAATGCAGAAATATGCTGATAATTAAGCCATGTCTATTCTTCCCAAACAGACTCGAAATCGTTCCGTGTCCATGGCCCCTTTTCCATTTCATTAAGGCTGGTGCCTCCTCACGGCTGGATTGCCGTTATTTAGATGCAAAACAAATCTCCCCTGTTCGAAGAGCACTCCAAGAACAGATACACTGAAGGCAGGCAGCATTCTTTATTCAGAAACATTTTAAAGCCTAACGCGTTTCGGAGTAAAGAGACATTGTCCCATCATGCTCTTTTCACAGGTGAGTCCAATATACTGCATGATGGGATGTGTAGTACTTGCAGATATATATTATCTACTGGCGGTCGCCAGTAGATAGTTATAGTTAGGACCTAGTTTCTATAGGAAAAGCGTTTTTTCTTTTCCCAATAACTTTGGCGCCAGATGACGAATCTTCACGTAATTTTCAAAACTGGTGGCCCGCTCCGGTCAGCTCCTATCCTGAAAGTTTCGGGGTGATTCGCCAAGCGAGGGCTGAGAAAAAAGGGGGGTCCCAAAATGTGTTTTCTCCGTGTTATTTTCCATAGGAAACTTTTTATATATATATATATATATATATGTGTCTCCAAACTCTCCGACCTCCGTTCCCAAACACGACTTCAGCAAGGGAAACGGCGAAAGATCACAGCACCACGCACAATAGGTGTATCTTCAGTGATGATTTATTAACCCATAAAAACCAAGTGCATAAACAAAACGGTAGAGGACGGTCTACGCGTTTCGGCTCCCAGCCTTCTACTGGACCAATATTATCTACTGGCGGTCGCCAGTAGATAGTTATAGTTAGGACCTATTTTCCATAGGAAATCCGCGACATTCTATTTGAAATAACTCTTGCGTCGGTTGACGAATCTTCGCGAAATTTTCAAACTTTATGGCCCGCTCCGGTCCGCTCCTACCCTGAAAGTCTCAGGGTGATTCGTCAAGCGGGGCCGAGAAAAAAGGGGGTCCCAAAACGTGTTTTCCCCATTCATTTTCCCATAGGAAACTTTAGACACGGCTACAGCCCGAACTGCTGAACGGAATTACACCAAATTTGGCAAAGAGGTAGTTCTTGGTTCAGAAAGAACCCTTTTTGTTAAATGGTGTAAATCCGTTCAGTAGTTGCGGAGAAATTAAAAAATAAGAGTCAAAAAATCAATTTCCCATAGGAAACTTTATGCGAGGCTACAGCCCGAACTGCTGAACGGAATTACACCAAATTTGGCAAAGAGGTAGTTCTTGGTTCAAAAAGAACCCTTTTTGTTAAATGGTGTAAATCCGTTCAGTAGTTGCTGAGAAAATCAAAAGTAAAAACACATATATATCTGGGCGGAGCCTAACCACACATGTCATCGTGAGATCTGATTGGCTGTCAGCACTTCATCCTGGAATTGCTGGCAGCCATCTTGGGACCAATATACATGATAGTACCCCATTGAAATGCATTGTAGTGAATCGAAGATTTTGAGGGTTACCAAAAGGAGAACTATAAAGGGTGATAACAGACTTTAGTTACATTAGAATTCATTTGTTGATGGTACCATACTAATTTCAGGAATTGTGGTGTGTTCTAAGGTGATTTTACCCTGTGAAAAACCTTCTGCTGGGATATCATGAATCATGTTTGAGAGAAAACTATTTTCACATGCTTGTCCCATACAGTTTTGGAAGGTGCCCCAGAAGCTAAAATGAGAGCATATTTTCTGTAAATTCACATTATCTTTCTCAGTCATGTGAGAATGAAGTCTGACATTCTCAGTAAAACATGTACATCCAACAAGGGCAGAGACTGTCAGTTGATTCCTTTGTGTTCTACTGCAGCTTCCCAGAGTGTTCTAAAGAACAACTAGAGTGCTAACAGCCTTACTTATGACAAAAGTATGGCACACCTGAAGCCATCTTGATTGGAATAAACTGGTAACACTTAAAACATTTAATTTAAAAAGGAACAAAATGATGGGGTTCATCTTGTCATAGAAATTATGGTTAGTGCTCTGGAAAGAAAAATTAGGACATGTTTCAAGTGTGATCTCAAATATCTTCCTGTTATATTTCAACAGGAGCAGCCTGTCAGTTGATGCCTTTGTGTTCTACTGCAGCTTCCCAGAGTGTTCTAAAGAACAACTAGAGTGCTAACAGTCTTACTTATGACAAACGTATGGCACACCTGAAGCCATCTTGATTGGAATAAACTGGTAACACTTAAAACATTTAATTTAAAAAGGAACAAAATGAGGGGGTTCATTTTGCCATAGAAATTATGGTTAGTGCTGTAGAAAGAAAAATTAGGACATGTTTTAAGTGAGATCTCAAATATCTTCCTGTTATATTTCAACAGGAGCAGCCTGTCAGTTGATGCCCTTGTGTTCTACTGCAGCTTCCCAGAGTGTTCTAAAGAACAACTAGAGCGCTAACAGCCTTACTTATGACAAAAGTATGGCACACCTGAAGCCATCTTGATTGGAATAAACTGGTAACACTTAAAACATTTAATTTAAAAAGGAACAAAATGAGGGGGTTCATTTTGCCATAGAAATTATGGTTAGTGCTGTAGAAAGAAAAATTAGGGCATGTTTTAAGTGAGATCTCAAATCCTCTTCTATTTCATTAGAAAATTCTGACATGCAGACTGAAACAATCACTTTCAATACCAGCAGTAGACTTCCAGTTAACTCCTTGGTGAGCAGTAGCTTTACTACAGTGATCTAATGAACAACTAGAGTAATAACATTCTGAATTTATGGCAAATGTGTGACATCTGAATGCCTTCTTGATGGAATCAAAGTAAAAAACTGAAAGCATTTACTACTGAGGAGACTGCAGTAAATGAGGAAATTAGGAAACTTCATAACAAAGAAGTCTTCCAAGATGGCCACCAGTGAAAAAAGAGCCCAAATGTAGCACAAATATTACCCAGATGTAGCCCACATATAGCCCAATGACAAAAGTGTGCAAAACACTTTTTATTTTTAGTTTGTTTGCAGTTTTATGTAGTGCAGACTGGTCAGGTATTGGAGCGTTGCATCTTAAAACATGACCCCCCTACACTACAAAAACACCACTGCACTACACTAAACCCTAAAACACTACCCCAGCACGACCCCCTACACTACACAAGCACCACTGCACTATCCTAAACCCTAAAACACTTCCCCCAGTATGACCCCCTACACTACACAAACACCACTGCACTACCCTAAACCCTAAAACACTACCCCAACACCACTGCACTAACCAAAATCCTAAAACACTACCCCCAGCACGACCCCCTACACTACCCAAACACCACTGCACTACCCTAAAACATGACCCCCTACACTACACAAACACCACTGCACTACCCTAAACCCTAAAACACTACCCCCAGCACGACCCCCTACACTACACAAGCACCACTGCACTACCCTAAAACCTAAAACACTATCCCCAGCACGACCCCCTACACTACACAAACACCACTGCACTACCTTAAACCCTAAAACACTACCCCCAGCACGACCCCCTACACTACCCAAACACCACTGCACTAACCTAAATCCTAAAACACTACCCCCAGCACGACCCCCTACACTACCCAAACACCACTGCACTACCCTAAAACATGACCCCCTACACTACACAAACACCACTGTACTACCCTAAACCCTAAAACACTACCCCCAGCACGACCCCCTACACTACCCAAACACCACTGCACTACCCTAAAACATGACCCCCTACACTACACAAACACCACTGCACTACCCTAAACCCTAAAACACTACCCCCAGCACGACCCCCTACACTACACAAGCACCACTGCACTACCCTAAACCCTAAAACACTACCCCCAGCACGACCCCCTACACTGCCCGAACACCACTGCACTGCCCTAAACCCTGAAACACCAGCCCCTGCATGACCCCCTACACTGCCCGAACACAACTGCACTGCCCTAAACCCTGAAACACATACCCTAGCACGACCCCCTACACTGCCCGAACACCACTGCACTACCCTAAACCCTAAAACACTACCCCCAGCACGACCCCCTACACTACACAAGCACCACTGCACTACCCTAAACCCTAAAACACTACCCCCAGCACGACCCCCTACACTGCCCGAACACCACTGCACTGCCCTAAACCCTGAAACACCAGCCCCTGCATGACCCCCTACACTGCCTGAACACCACTGCACTGCCCTAAACCCTGAAACACATACCCTAGCACGACCCCCTACACTGCCCGAACACCACTGCACTGCCCTAAACCCTGAAACACCACCCCCTTCACGACCCCCTACACTGCCCGAACACCACTGCACTGCCCTGAACCCTGAAACACCACCCCCAGCATGACCCCTACACTGCCCGAACACCACTGCACTGCCCTAAACCCTGAAACACTACCCCCTAGCAAGACCTCCTACACTGCCCGAACACCACTGCACTGCCCTAAACCCTGAAACATCACCCCCAGCAAGACCCCCTACACTGCCCAAACACCACTGCCCTAAACCCTGAAACACCACCCCAGCACGACCCCCTACACTGGCCCAACACCACTGCACTGCCCTAAACCCTGAAACACCACCCCCAGCACGACCCCCTACACTGCCCGAACAGCACTGCACTGCCCTAAACCCTGAAACACCACCCCCTGCACGACCCCCTACACTGCACGAACACTACTGCACTGCCCTAAACCCTGAAACACCCTCCCCAGCACGACCCCCTACACTGCACGAACACCACTGCACTGCCCTAAACCCTGAAACACTACCCCCAGCAAGACCCCTACACTGCCCGAACACCACTGCACTGCCCTAAACCCTGAAACACTACCCCCAGCAAGACCCCCTACACTGCCCGAACACCACTGCACTGCCCTAAACCCTGAAACACCACCCCCTGCACGATCCCCTACACTGCCCGAACACTACTGCACTGCCCTAAACCCTGAAACACCACCCCCAGCACGACCCCCTACACTGCACGAACACCACTGCACTGCCCTAAACCCCGAAACACTACCCCCAGCAAGACCCCCTACACTGCCCGAACACCACTGCCCTAAACCCTGAAACACCACCCCCAGCAAGACCCCCTACACTGCCCGTACACCACTGCACTGCCCTAAACCCTGAAACACCACCCCCAGCATGACCCCCTACACTGCCCGAACACCACTGCACTGCCCTAAACCCTGAAACACCACCCCCAGCACGACCCCCTACACTGCCCGAACACCACTGCACTGCCCTAAACCATGAAACACCAGCCCCAGCACGACCCCCTACACTGCCCGAACACCACTGCACTGCCCTAAACCATGAAACACCAGCCCCAGCACGACCCCCTACACTGCCCGAACACCACTGCACTGCCCTAAACCCTGAAACACCACCCCCAGCACGACCCCCTACACTGCCCCGAAAAACCACTGCACTGCCCTAAACCCTGAAACATCAACCCCAGCAAGACCCCCTACACTGCCTGAACACCACTGCCCTAAACCCTGAAACAACACCCCCTACACTGCACGAACACCACTGCACTGCCCTAAACCCTGAAACACCAACCCCAGCAAGACCCCCTACACTGCCCGTACACCACTGCACTGCCCTAAACCCTGAAACACCACCCCCAGCATGACCCCCTACACTGCCCGAACACCACTGCACTGCCCTAAACCCTGAAACACCACCCCCAGCACGACCCCCTACACTGCCCGAACACCACTGCACTGCCCTAAACCATTAAACACCAGCCCCAGCACGACCCCCTACACTGCCCGAACACCACTGCACTGCCCTAAACCATGAAACACCAGCCCCAGCACGACCCCCTACACTGCCCGAACACCACTGCACTGCCCTAAACCCTGAAACACCACCCCCAGCACGACCCCCTACACTGCCCGAACACCACTGCACTGCCCTAAACCCTGAAATATCAACCCCAGCAAGACCCCCTACACTGCCTGAATACCACTGCCCTAAACCCTGAAACAACACCCCCTACACTGCACGAACACCACTGCACTGCCCTAAACCCTGAAACACCACCTCCAGCAAAACCCCCTACACTGCCTGAACACCATTGCTCTGCCCTAAATCCTGAAACACTAGCCCCAGCATGACCCCCTACACTGCCCAAACACCACTGCACTGCCCTAAACCCTGAAACACCACCCCCAGCACGACCCCTACACTGCCCGAACACAACTGCACTGCCCTAAACCCTGAAACACCAGCCACAGCAAGACCCCCTACACTGCCTGAACACCACTGCACTGCCCTAGACTCTGAAACACCAGCCCCAGCAAGACCCCTACACTGCCCGAACACCACTGCACTGCCCTAAACCCTGAAACACCAGCCCCAGCATGACCCCCTACACTGCCCGAACACCACTGCACTGCCCTAAACCCTCAAACACCAGCCCCAGCACGACCACCTACACTGCCCGAACACCACTGCACTGCCCTAAACGAGTAAACACGTGCGCCAGCACTACCCCCTACACTGCCCGAACACCACTGCACTGCCCTAAACCCTGAAACACCAGCCCCAGCACGACCCCCTACACTGCCCGAACACCACTGTACTGCCCTAAACCCTGAAACACCAGCTCCAGCATGACCCCCTACACTGCCCGAACACCACTGCACTGCCCTAAACCCTGAAACACCACCCCCTGCATGACCCCCTACATTGCCCGAACACCACTGCACTGCCCTAAACCCTGAAACACCACCCCCTGCAGCACCCCCTACACTGCCCGAACACCACTGCACTGCCCTAAACCCTGAAACACCACCCCTGCACCGCCCCCTACACTGCCCGAACACCACTGCACTGCCCTAAACCCTGAAACACCACCCCCAGCACGACCCCCTTTACTGCTCGAACACCACTGCACTGCCCCAAACCCTGAACACCAACCCCAGCACGACCCCCTATACTGCCCGAACACCACTGCCCTAAACCCTGAAACACCACCCCTTGCACGACCCCCTACACTGCCCGAACACCACTGCACTGCCCTAAACCCTGAAACACCACCCCCAGCACGACCCCCTACACTGCCCGAACACCACTGCACTGCCCTAAACCCTAAAACACCACCCCCAGCATTACCCCCTACACTGCCCAAACACCACTGCACTGCCCTAAACCCTAGAACACTACCCCCAGCACGACCCCCTACACTACCCGAACACCACTGCACTACCCTAAACCCTAAAATACTACCCCCAGCACAACCCCCTACACTTCCCGAACACGACTGCACTGCCCTAAACCCTCAAACACTCCCCCCAGCACGACCCCCTACACTACCCGAACACCACTGCACTGCCCTAAACCCTAAAACACTCCCCCCAGCACGACCCCCTACACTACCCGAACACCACTGCACTGCCCTAAACCCTAAAACACTCCCCCAGCACGACCCCCTACACTACCCAAACACCACTGCACTGCCCTAAACCCTAAAACACTACCCCCGCATGACTCCCTACACTACCCAAAGACCACTGCACTACCCTAAACCCTAAAACACGACCTCCTACACTACACAAACACCACTGCACTACCCTAAACCCTAAAACACTACCCCCTACACTACACAAACACCACTGCACTACCCTAAACCCTAAAACACTACCCCCAGCAGTACCCCTACACTACCCAAACACCACTGCACTAACCTAAACACTACCCCCAGCAGTACCCCCTACACTACCCAAACACCACTGCACTACCCTCACTTCCCCCAGCACGACCCCCTACACTACCCAAACACCACTGCACTACCCTAAACCCTAAAACACTCCCCCAGCACGACTCCCTACACTACCCAAACACCACTGCACTACCCTAAACCCTAAATCTACCCCCAGCATGACCCCCTACACTACACAAATACCACTGCACTACCCTAAACCCTAAAACACTACCCCCAGCACAACCCTCTTCACTACCTAAACACAACTGCACAATTTGTTACAGGCGTTGCAACGCAGGCCTGTGGTGCTTACTGGAAGTACCTAGTGGGCTAGTTGGGCCCCAGGGACCCTCAGGATTCAAGGTGACCTAATCCCCCAACTTAAAACGCACCACGGGGCGCGTTTGCACAGTGGTGAAGGGAGGGGGCGGGGCCTCAGGTGACATGTGCGCAAACACGCCCTGTGGTGCGTTTTAAGTTGGGGAATTAATTCCCTTTGAATCCTGAGGGACCCTGGGGCCAACTAGCCCACCAGGTACCTTCAGTAAGCACAACAGAGTTGCGTTGCAGAGAGGTGAAAAAGGTGCGTGGCCTCGGAACGCCTCTCTGCAACTCAGCTCTGTGGTCCTAACTGTAGGTACCTGGGGGGCTAGTTGGGCCCTAGGGACCCTCAGAATTCAAGGGGACTTAATCCCGCAACTTAAAACGTGCCACGGGGTGCGTTTGCACACATGTCACCTCAGGCCCCCCCTCCCTTCACCACTGTGCAAACGCGCCCTGTAGCGCGTTTTAAGAGGTAGTTTTAATCCCCCTGCCCTGTTATGTACTAGGGACTTGCAGAGGAGGTCATGCTAATCACAGGGGTACCCCAACGCATAGTGTTCCCTAGTGTATGTAGGTGTTTTCACTGTATTCTAAGTGTCTTTTAGCATAGCACTGGCTCTGGTTAGTCAGAGTCAGTTACCACCAGTACCCGTCTGAAAAAGTTGTGGGCACAGGATGATTTTGCAACAAGGCCTCTTTCTGCTCCTCTGTTGGTTCTTTCTGCACATCTTTTGCTTCTTTCTGTGCGTTTTTTCTTCTTTCTTCACATGTCCTACCTCTGTAGGCATAGTTAGAAACTAGCATTTAAAAAAACCTTTGAAATTCACTTAACAAATCATAGGTTTCAGGCACGTTATAGTTAGAAATTAACATTTAAAAAACCTTTGAAGTTCACTGAAAAAACCATAGGTTTCAGACACGTTATAGTTAGAAATTAGCATTTAAAAAACCTTTGAAATTCACTGAAAAAACCATAGGTTTTAGGGACAGTTATAGTTAGTTGGACATTTCACTCGTACAAAACCATAGAAATTCCCCCGTTATAGTTAGTTCAGCTAACTATAACTCGCGCCCCGCAATGCACTGCTGATGACGTCACATATTACATCACTCATGACATGGTCAGTGACATCACTGATGACATCACTGATGACATCTCAAATGACATCACTGATGACATCATCCATGTGATAATTTCATGCATCTTCTCACACCCTAATATAACTTTTGATACACCCACTCTAAATTACAGACTGCCATTCTCAAAACCATAGACACTCCAACACCAAAAACTACATACCCACTCACTGATTCTTAGGTCTACACACGCATCCACTCACTCACCCGTACAGTCACTCATACTTAGTCACTCAGTACAGGACTATCATATGCACTCATACACCTATATAAACACTCACACACTGCCACTCATCCATAGAGGTACTCACACACCTAGTCAGTCATGCAAAAACTTAATCACACACCCATTTACTCACCTATACAGTTATACACACACCAGCTCACTTACTCATACAAATACTAGCACATTCTTACGCTCTTATACAATCACTGATACAAGTACACACTCATCCATACAGCCACTCTCACAATCACACACTCTCACTTATAGCCATTTATATACTCCAACACACATATATACTGCCTTTCACATATGTAGTTACTCACACATGTACCACTGAGATATACATTCAATCACTAACACACCCATACACACACTCACCCACCCATACAGTCCATCACAGATGCACTCTTGAAACCATGCACCCAGTGAATCACCAACTCACACTTCTATGCACAGAGTCACACACACCCCACCCACACAAACACTCAGGCACCCATACAGATACTCAGACAATCAATCAATAACCCATGTAGACACTCATGTAGCTATTCAGAAAGCTCATGCAGCCGCTTACAAACCAACAGACAGACGGATACAGACATTCACACAGTTTAGTCACTAACCCATGCATTCAGTAAGATACATTTAATCACTCACTTGTAGAGTCAGTCACTCACGTACTAAATCATCCATTCAGACACTTATACACCCACTCATTCTTCAATACGCCTTTCCCTATATATATTAAACATATTTAAACTTTACAGAAACACACAGTCACTGGATGATGTCATCAGTGATGTCATCAGTGATGTCATTTGAGATGTCATCAGTGATGTCATCAGTGATGTCACTGACCATGTCATGAGTGATGTAATATGTGACGTCATCAGCAGTGCATTGTGGGCGCGAGTTATAGTTAGCTGAACTAACTATAACGGGGGAATTTCTATGGTTTTGTACGAGTGAAATGTCCAACTAACTATAACTGTCCCTAAAACCTATGGTTTTTTCAGTGAATATATGTATATATATATATATACATATTTCTCACTTGAGATTGCTCTTACTGTCTCCCCCCGCCAATGGCAGGCTGATCCTCGGACTTCAAAATTCTCCCAAATTGCAAATTAGACGATCACACAAGAGGGTATATTTCACCACCAGGTCTTATTTAATCTCAGTAACGCATTTTGCCTGTCCCAGCAGGCTTTCTCACACACTGAGGTGTGGGGTTGATTACGTATATACTTTCAATTACAAGGCAGAGAAAAGAGGACTTCATTCGGATAGTCCTACAACGTTTGTGAACATAGCAGCCATTTTGGACTAGTGTTTTTTACAATGTATATAGCACTGTTCTGTTGCATTGGTTCATGCATAGTTCGTATAAACAGTTCCTCTCGACATAGTGTCTTGAGTTGATTATAGATATAAACAAGTCTACGCCAGCCGCACTGCTACTTTGTGCCAACTTTATTCTTACTAATGGAGAATGTCGCGGCCATTTTGGACTAGTATTTGTTATACGATATATAAGAATACTCAATACTATTTCCACTGTATGTGGTAATTTCTACTCGACATAGTGTCTAGTGTCCAATTGAGATATAAAAAAGTTAGCGATTGCTACACCGCCACTTCGTTCTATATCTACAGTGTGTATTTCTACTGCGGATATATTTCACAGATTGGCATTATTCTCTATTATCGACATAGTGCCTATAAATACTAGTGTATCAATTGCCCCCATCTTCTGCCAAATTATGTCATATTAGTTCTTTACGTAAAACTTTTACTCCCACAAAATAAATTTAAGGCCAACCCCAAGACTGTGGATACAAGTGTAAATATACAAACAATATAGTGCTACCTATTTCCCTTACTACATAAATATACAGAATAGAACACAAACGCATTATTAGGAACACAAGGGTTCTCTTATCTATAATATTGCCACGTTGCTACTGTAGGTGAAGGTGTTAGATCTTCCTCATATAATATATGAGGAAGATCTAACACCTTCACCTACAGTAGTAGACACATATTTAAACAAATCAGGTATTTTGAAGTTAGACGAAGATTATTGTAAAACCTTAAATGCAGATATCACCGTAAAGGAGGTGCTCGATGTAATTAATAACCTTAAAATAAGTAAGGCAGCAGGGCCTGATGCCATACCCAATGAATTTTATGTAGCCTTGAAAGACTCTCTGACTCCTAGATTAACTGATCTCTTTAATGCTATTTTCATGGAGGGCCTTCCAATTCCTAAATCTTGGAATGAGGCGACAAATAGCTTGATACTAAAACCTGGCAAAGACCCTTTTTATTGTGAGTCGTACAGGCCAATCTCGCTTCTCAATGCAGACTATAACATTTTTACCCAGGTTTTAGCTAAAAGACTTGGTTCTTTATCTGATAAGCTTATTCATGAGGATCAGAAGGGATTTATTAAAGGGAGACAGCTGCATGACCTCACGCACCAATTAATCGGAGCCATTGATATCGCAATTCAAGAGAAAGTACCCCTAGCAATATTTACATTTGACGCGGCCAAAGCATTTGACCGTGTTAATTGGCTATACTTACAAAAAGTTATCTTACATAACAACTTAGGTCAACATTTTTCACGGGTGATAACTAATATCTACTCGGCTCCAATGGGGAAAATACTCATTAATGGAAGTATTTCAAATAGTTTTCAAATCAAAAGAGGCACTAGACAGGGGTGCCCACTTTCCCCTCATCTTTTCAATATATATATAGAGCCACTTGCCAACGTGATCAGGACACCTAAAGAAATTACACCCTTTGGCTTTAATAATTGGGAGTTAAAGGTGGCACTATATGCTGACGACCTGATGATTTACTCAAGTAATCTAAATGAGTCATTTAAGAGTATAATCAGTATACTAACAGGTTTCGGGGAAATGTCTGGATACCAATTAAATCGCCATAAAACCGAGGTAATGCATTGGAACATACTTACTCCACAAATTGAGTCCAAAAGAAAAATCAAATATCTTGGGATTCAAGTCTTAATGAGTATTGACGACATCGCCCAGGTAAATTTGGATTTATAAAGCCAAAGAGATGAGGAAACTATTGAAGTCTTGGACCTGTCTATCCCTTACCTTCATGGGGAGAGCTAACGTAATAAAAATGGCTATCCTACCGAAATTTACTTTTGTCTTTAACACGATCCCTTTGGAGTTTGACTCACGGAGCTTAAAAAAAATACAGGGCTAAATAAATTCTTTTATTTGGGCGTCTAAGAGTGTTAGGATAGCATGGAAGAAATTGACCCAGAAGAAGAATCAGGGTGGGATAGCTAGCCCGGATCTCATATCATATTACAAAGCTTTCCACTTTAAGAACATAAGGCATCTTTTGCGAGATTATGAATCATACCCTCCTTACTGGAAAGCAGTGACAAAACATGACCATTGCCTCTATAAGTTCGGCCACCAAAAGTTCTTCAAAAAAATCAGACTAAAGGTGCCAAGATCAGCATTTAAATTATGGTCAGACATAAGGAAATTGTGGCAATATCCATATTATAGTCCCCAAGCACCGATATGGAATTCTCCAGGAACCACCGAATGTTTGAAAGACTCACTAGCACTTACATTGAAAAGGGCTGGAATCAATAAATGGGGAGAGCTGCTGGAACATGGTAATTTAAAATCTTGGGATGAGTTAGTGGAAAGGACAAAGGACGAAATATCTAGGTTCAAATTTTACCAGCTGGTTAGCTGGTCTAAGAACCAAGCGACTTGGCCAGACTATATTGGGAATCTAGAGAGCGAACTTCATAAAGTTCCTGGGAAGAAAGAAGTATCGAAGTGGTACTGGCACTTGGTGGAGAAGAAGGAAGGAGACAATGATACTCTAGGTCTTAAGTGGAAGAAAACCTTTCCGGCTCAAGATTTGCAGCAAGTTTGGCAAGTATCCTGCACTTTTTTATGGCATATTATAATTTGAACACCTCTTAGGAAAAATTATTTGTTTACTTTGCACAGATCATACTGGACCCCGGAAAAGTTGACAAAAATGAACGTTCTGGTGACTAAGAGATGTCCAAAATGTGGCGAGAGGGAAGCAAATGATATCCACATGTTTCATTCATGTCATTACCTTGACACATTTTGGAGAGAAGTTGGTAAGATTATTGATGAAAGCTTAAATACGACTATTAAGGTAAGAACTTTTAATGTTATTTTTGGCATACTGGATATTGATGATTCTAATGTTATTTTAACAAGGAATCAGAAATATCTTTTGTTTACACTTATATTAATTTCTAGACGTGAGATTTTTATTAATTGGATTCTCCCCTTCCCCCCGAAGGTTGAGGACTGGGTTCGATCTGTAGACAAATTTAGGAATTTGGACAGAGTCAGAGGGGAGTGCAAGCGCACAAAGCACTGGGATTTATGGGACATATACAGGCGGTAGGGTAGGAAGGGATGTCCAATGATTTAAACCAACACGATCATGGTTCTCATGAGTTTTAATGGGGCTGGATCAGCGATACATTAACTCATGTAAAATGGCAATGGTTGGTATCAAGGCATGACTTCCATCTCTGTATCGAGGGCGACTAGTAAGAGATGACCCTGTTGCTTTTACAAGATCGCATAAATGAGGACAAAAAAAAAAATAAAAATATTGCCACGTCGCTATATGTTGATGTGACGTTCTTGAAGAAAAGGGTAGGGGAGAATCTCGATTCCCTTCCGGAGTCAACCCCTTCCTTTCCTCCTATGGTTAAACAAGAAAAGAAAATACAGAAAAAGAAAAAAGAACTATCAGTATCTAATAGTAAAGGTTAAAACACTAAAAATATACAGTTTCTCACTTAACAATTTGCCATTCGATTTTCCTAATCAATCTCCCAAATTAATCGTCTTGTTATATCATATTGGTCCCAAAATCTCAGACATGATTACTGGCATTTAATGCTTACGCAGATGAACACTCAGTTCCTCGTCCTGGTTTAGACCCCGAGGGTGTTTGCTCTGTAAATTAATAATATGCCAGGACTCACGTTGTCTAAGTTGCACTTCTCTATTTCTGCCCCTTCTGTTGTATTCTATTTATTCTATAGCATAGAATGTCAACAGTGAGCTATTGGACAAGTGGTATTCAGCAAAATGCCTTGCTACTGGGTAATGTGGGTCTTTATTGTTTATTGCCCTCATATGTTCCATTACTCTCTTTTTGGCAACTAGAGTGGTGCTCCTCACATATCTCAACTGGCAGGGACATTCAAGAATGTAAATGACATAGGTGGTCCACATGTCAGGAATTGCTCTATGTTTCTCTCTGATACTGGGGTGAGGTATTTTTTCCGCATATGGCTGTTGCGGCACGCCCTACAGTGACCGCAAGGAAAAAACCCTTTTAAATTGAGACGTGTGTTGGATTGTGTTATATCTCCCTTCATAAGGATGTCCTTCAGATTTTTTCCTTTTCTGTACGTTATTAAAGGGCATTTAGGTAATTCAGTGGTCAGAGTTGGTTCACATGTTAACGTGTTCCAGTTTCTGTTGAGAATTGTGGCAATATTATTGGATTTAGCATTGAAAGTAAGAATGATTCTGGGTTGGTTTTCCTTTCCTTCCTCCCCCTTCGATCTTTCCTGTAGTGTCTGTCCTCTTGGAATATTTTTCACTTTTTCTTTGGCTCTCTCTAACATCTATTTGGGATATCCTCTCTCTCTGAATCTACCCAACATTGTTTCCTGTTCAATAAGGAAATCTTCCATGGTACTGCAGTTTCTCCTTGCTCTAAGCAGCTCCCCAAATGGAACGCTCCATTTCAAATTTTCTGGGTGGCTGCTTAGAGCATGGAGAAGACTGTTCCCTGCCGTGTCCTTTCTGTGAAGTTTAGTGCATATTTTATTCTGTCGTATTTCCACTACCACGTCAAGGAATTCTATGGATACCTTGCTGATGTTATATGTCAATTTTAGATTGTAGATATTGACATTCAATTTTTCAATAAAGGTTTTGGCTGACTCTTCATCCCCTTTCCATACGATAAAGAGATCGTCAATGTATCTTAACCATTTGACGATCTTTCCTTCTGTCTCTGTACACTTGAAATGTTCCTGAACTTCCTCCTCCCACACCCTGAGAAAAAGATTAGCAAAACTCGGGGCGAAACAAGTCCCCATCGCCGTACCGAGGACTTGTTTAAACATGGTACCATTGAACAGAAAAATATTGTTAGATAAACAAAATGTTATCATTTCTAGTAATATCATGGTATGTTCCATATAGCATATTTTTCTCCTTTTCAGGTAGTGATGACAACATTGTATGCCCAATTCATGGTCTATTAGTTGACGTCCATTGTAATCAGTTGATAATCGTCTTCCCAAACTACATCCTTTATTTTACTTAGGAAGTCTTTGGTATCCTTTGTGTAGGATGGCAGATTAAGGATATACTCTCGCAGAAAATGGTCTACATATTTAGACATATGTTCTGAGACACATCCGATCGATAATACTATCGGTCGCCCTGGTGGATTAGTGGCACTCTTATGAATTTTGGGCAGGAGATAGAAACTCGGGAGTTTCAGATAATCCTTCTTCAAGAAGCAGAATTCCTCCCATTGTATGAGGCCTTGATCTTTCCATGCTGTGAGCATAGCCCAGATTCTTATTATACTGTCATTGTATTCTTCAATGTTGGTTTCCACATAGTATTTAGGATCTTTGAGTTGTTTGTGGGCCTCTTCTATATACATCTTTCGGTCCCACAGGACGATATTCCCTCCCTTGTCGGCAGGTCGAATCACAAGATTTTCCTCTTCTGCCAAAGATTTCACCATTTTCCATTGTTTTGTAGAAAAATTTCTTTCTGATGTTTTGTATGTACATTTGTTAGTCTTTTGGCGAAACTTGGTGAGGTCTTTCATCACAGTTTCGTGAAAAGCGTCTATGTTGTCGTGAGGTATCATAGGATTGAGGATGGATTTCAGTTTAAATCCAGTTTGTGCTGGACGATCAGTAATTATTTCCTCAGTATCTATATTCATTTCACAGTTCGGGTCATCATACAGGTCATGTAGAGTTGTTATCACGTTGAAGTCACCTATGCTTATGTGAGGTGTTTCATCCCTTTCATCATTTGCAGTATTGTTACTCGTAGTCGGGTCCGGTGGTCTCATCCATTTGTTACTGTGCCACTTTTTGAGCTTCAGTTTACGGAAAAATTTGAATATATCAATCCTTGTTTTGGGGTAATTATAACTGCCAGTGGGACAGAATGAAAGTCCTAGACATAGTGTTCTTTTATCCTCCATGCTAAGTGGTCTATAAGATAAATTCACAATTATTTTATTTACCATTTCGTCTTCCATTAGTGTTGTTGTTTTGGACCACTCTTCTTGATTCCCATTGGTCTTTGTCCACGTCCTCGTCCTCTTCCTGATCCTCTGTCTGATCCGCTGTCTTCTTCGCCAGTTTCTTCCACGTTTCTTCCTCTGCCTCTTCTCTGGTGTCCTTGACCTCTCCCTCTGGTTTTGGGCGGTTGCACGGTCCTCGGAATTTGCCTCCCTGTTCGCATGAGGCGATATTCCTCTAAAAAATGTGTTTGTGGTCTTGTTCCACTTGCCCCTTCATTCGTTCTGATATCTGTTTCAGGTGTCTCTCCCTCCGTTTCACTGCTGTTTATTGACTCTGTGGCGCTTGGGATTCCAGATATGTCTTCTATGGTTTCCCCTTGTGCAAGTTTCTCATACAAGTGATCGTATTTCTGACTTTACGTTAAAATTCTGCCACTTTTGTAATCACAACAGTCATGGTGTAGCTTTCGTTGTTTTCTTGCTTTCATGTCGTCTTCATATCTTTTCAGTCTCCCTTTTAAATCCGTCATAAATTTATTGATGGCCTCCTGTTCTTTATGTTTCATGCAAATACCAAATCGGGCTCACCGGAGGACCCTTGCCCTCCAAGAATTCTCCATCGTATTGGCCATCTTGCTAGTCCACGGCTAACTGACATATTTAATCAGATGCTTTCACAAGGAACATTTCCAATAAGGTGGAAACAAGCCTGCATTTTACCGCTAATAAAAAAAAACAATTTAGAAATAACGGATCCCGCTAACTATCGACCGATTGCGAGGCTTCCGCTTCCGGCCAAAATTTTGGAGAAGATTGTAAATATAGAACTCTCCAAACATATTTTAGAAAATAATATCCTAGATCACAGTCAGTTTGGCTTTAGGTCATGCCACAGCACTGAGACAGCCCTGATAAAGACCACAGAGGAAATCCGAACCGCTTTGGATGGGGGAGGATCGGCGGCCCTTATCCTACTAGATTTGTCCGCGGCATTTGATACTGTGGACCATACCTTGCTGTTAAAACGCTTAAAATGTATATTTCTGGGAGGAAATGCTCTCATGCTTTTAACATCTTTTTTAACAGATAGAACTCAGACAGTGCAATTAGGCGTTTTTAAATCAGCACCTTTTATCTTGCCATGTGGGGTACCGCAGGGCTCCTCTTTGAGCCCTACACTTTTTAATATTTATGTGTCCAAATTAGCACCTCTGATTAGAAGTTTTGACTTAATCCCGACCTCGTTTGCCGACGACACCCAATTGGTGATCTCAACTATTGACAGGGATGTTAACTACTCTACCAAACTCCATGACTGTATGGTATCCTTGAGTAAGTGGATGAGTAGGCATTGCCTGAAGTTAAATTCGAGTAAGACTGAGGTGGTGCTGTTTGGTAAGCTTTCTCCTCTTTGGTCACCAGCCTGGTGGCCCAGTTCTTTGGGCCCCCTTCCTACTCCGGTGGCGAAAGCAAAAAATGTGGGGTTCATAATAGATGAGAAGCTTCATTTTATATCTCATATTTCAAAGGTGGTGTCCTCGGCGTTTTTTACAATCAGAATGATGCGTAAAATCCTTCCCTACATTCCTAGAAAGGCTAGGAAAACTGTCTTAATCACTTTGGTTTTATCTAAGTTGGACTATTGTAACGCTTTATATATCAATTTGCAGTCCAACCAGCTCAGAAGGCTACAATCAGTTCAGAATGCCGCTGCCAGATTGGTTCTGGATGTCCCTAAACACCAGTCCATCAGGGCCGGGATTCAAGATCTGCATTGGCTTCCAATTGGCCAGCGTGTAAAATTCAAGGCACTTTGCATCGCACACAAGGCACTTCATGGAGACGGCCCACAATTTCTTCATCACGTTTTTAACTGGTACTCTCCCAGTAGGTCACTACGATCAGCTAACGCCTTTTTAATGCTTACCCCCAGAGTTAAAACGATGAACTGGGGGGGTAGGAGCTTCAGACATAGTACCATTAGAATATGGAACGCACTTCCACTTTCTCTTAGGAAGATTACATCCCAGCTTGAATTCAGGAAACACCTTAAGACCTGGCTTTTTAAAAACTAGTCTCCCACTTCAGTATGTGGTCCGCAACGCGCATAGACACCTATGGGTAGTAGTGCGCTATACAAATTGTTATAACATAACATAACATAACATCTCTTCTTCCAGGGTCTTAAGTTCTTTCATTATCCCTTCTCTATCCTCCCAGGCATACTTAATTAGGATCATCAGCATGTGTTTCGAGCTCTGGGCTGAGTTTTCTGCCCATTCCTGAAGCATTCTAGGGTTAGGGGATTCGTAGGATGGCGTGGTATAGATTCGGAGGCCTCTGGGTACCATTTATTTTTCAACATAGTCCTCTAATGATATGGCCTCCCACCATTTTGATGTTTCAGACTTCTTAAGTTTTTCATATCTTTTAAGTTTATCTTGTAGCGAAGTGTCCTTAGTACTTATTTCTTTGATCCCACTTTGATTTTTATTGGGGGCTCTTGCAAACAGACTTTGAGTAGCACTTCTTCTCTCTGTTTCCTCATCCATTTTTTTCTTGATGTATGATATATTTTGACGTGGAGAAAGAGAAAACGCAAAAATATATGTGAGAATTAAGAATTTGTGTTGGACTGAAATATAAGGGTAAGTGATAAATAGCCTCAGTCTTCTCTGTGTAGATGCAGATAAGATTCCTGCTGCAGTTCAAGCACTGTGCGTGCCGTTTATAATGGTACGTGGCATGTTCTCGTGTAGTTATTCATGGAAATCCAGGAAGTGAAGAGGTATCTGCAATGGGTTCTACGCTGCTATAAGATTCAGTATTGACTTGTGCCTGGATTGAAGCCACAATTGCTTATAGCCTTAGGTTCAATAACTGTCCTGGGTCAGCAACTGTCTCTATAGTCAGCCGGGGAGGGTAGGAAGTAAGATCCCGACACGGATTCTAAAAATACCGCAACACACTATTCACTGGTCTGTGTCATTGCTATTTCTTTATAGCATCAATTGTCAGTGTTATCAGTGTTATAGTTCTATCTTTGTTCTCCTCACGTTGCGAGGGTGGAGTTAATTCCCCGGGAGACACTCATTATCCGCAGTATGAGACACGGCGGAGGGAAACGGTGCGTGTCCTCCGACTCGCCCCCCTCCTCTCCCTCCCTGTTCGTCCCGCTATCTTGAGCACTCACCTCCTGGAAGCACCCTCGATCCGTTTCGTTGGCTCCACGCTCCTCCAGGAAACGCCTGCGATCTGTTTCATTGACTTCACACTCCTCCGGTAAACGTCCTCAAACAATGCCGATGACTTTATACTCCATACCTCTTCTCCCTCAGTATCAATAGACTGAATACGAATCCTTCCTTCCTCCCAACCTTTAGTTCGGTGCTGTGCTTTTCACCGCCGGCCACCGGAGACTCCATTAATTTCTCACTCAAGTTGCTCCTACTGTCTCCTCCCGCCCATGGCAGGCTGATCGTCGGATGTCGGCGGAGTGCGCTGACTTCCAAATTCTCCCAAATTGCAAATTAGACGATCACACAAGAGGGTATATTTCACCACCAGGTCTTATTTAATCTCAGTAACGCGTTTCGCCTGTCACAGCAGGCTTGCTCACACACTGAGGTGTGGGGTTAAATTACGTATATACTTTCAATTACAAGGCAGAGAAAAGAGGACTTCATTCGGATAGTCCTACAACAGTTCCTCTCGACATAGTGTCTTGAGTTGATTATAGATATAAACAAGTCTACGCCAGCCGCACTGCTACTTTGTTCTGAGTGCCAACTTTATTCTTACTAATGGAGAATGTTGCGGCCATTTTGGAATAGTATTTGTTATACGATATATAAGAATACTCAATACTATTTCCACTGTATGTGGTAATTTCTACTCGACATAGTGTCTAGTGTCAAATTGAGATATAAAAAAGTTAGCGAGTGCTACACCGCCACTTCGTTCTATATCTACAGTGTGTATTTCTACTGCAGATATATTTCACAGATTGGCATTATTCTCTATTATCGACATAGTGCCTATAAATACTAGTGTATCAATTGCCCCCATCTTCTGCCAAATTATGTCATATTAGTCCTTTACGTAAAACTTTTACTCCCACAAAATAAATTTAAGGCCAACCCCAAGACTGTGGATACAAGTGTAAATATACATACAATATAGTGCTACCTATTTCCACTTACTACATAAATATACAGATTAGAACACAAACGTATTATTAGGAACGCAAGGGTTCTCTTATCTGTAATATTGCCACGTCGCTATATGTTGATGTGACGTTCTTGAAGAAAAGGGTAGGGGAGAATCTCGATTCCCTTCCAGAGTCGACCCCTTCCTTTCCTCCTATGGTTAAAAAAGAAAAGAAAATTCAGAAAAAGAAAAAAGAACTATCAGTATCTAATAGTAAAGGTTAAAACACTAAAAATATACAGTTTCTCACATAACAATTTGCTATTCGATTTTCCTAATCAATCTCCCAAATTAATCGTCATGTTATATCATATTGGTCCCAAAATCTCAGACATGATTACTGGCATTTAAAGCCAGTAATCATGTCTGATTAGATCGAAGGGGGAGGAAGGAAAGGAAAACCAACCCAGAATCATTCTTACTTTCAATGCTGAATCCAATAATATTGCCAAAATTCTCAACAGAAACTGGAACACTTTAACATGTGAACCAACTCTGACCACTGAATTACCTAAATGCCCTTTAATAATGTACAGAAAAGGAAAAAATCTGAAGGACATCCTTATGAAGGGAGATATAACACAATCCAACACAAGTCTCAATTTAACAGGGTTTTTTTCCTTGCGGTCACTGTAGGGCGTGCCGCAACAGCCATACGCGGAAAAAATACCTCGCCCCAGTATCAGAGAGAAACATAGAGCAATTCCTGACATGTGGAACCACCTATGTCATTTACATTCTTGAATGTCCCTGCCAGTTGAGATATGTGGGGAGCACCACTCTAGCTGCCAAAAAGAGAGTAATGGAACATATGAGGGCAATAAACAATAAAGACCCACATTACCCAGTAGCCAGGCATTTTGCCGAATACCACTTGTCCAATAGCACACTGTTGACATTCTATGCTATAGAACAAATAGAATACAACAGAAGGGGCGGAAATAGAGAATTGCAACTTAGACAACGTGAGTCCTGGCATATTATTAATTTACAGAGCAAACACCATGGGGGTCTAAACCAGGACGAGTAACTGAGTGTTCATCTTCATGAGCATTAAATGCCAGTAATCATGTCTGAGATTTTGGGACCAATATGATATAACATGACGATTAATTTGGGAGATTGATTAGGAAAATCAAATAGCAAATTGTTATGTGAGAAACTGTACATTTTTAGTGTTTTAACCTTTACTATTAGATACTGATAGTTCTTTTTTCTTTTTCTGTATTTTCTTTTCTTTTTTAACCATAGGAGGAAAGGAAGGGGTTGACTCCGGAAGGGAATCAAGATTCTCCCCTACCCTTTTCTTCAAGAACGTCACATCAACATATAGCGACGTGGCAATATTACAGATAAGAGAACCCTTGTGTTCCTAATAATACGTTTGTGTTCTATTCTGTATATTTATGTAGTAAGGGAAAATAGGTAGCACTATATTGTTTGTATATTTACACTTGTATCCACAGTCTTGGGGGTGGCCTTAAATTTATTTTGTGGGAGTAAAAGTTTTACATAAAGGACTAATATGACATAATTTGGCAGAAGATGGGGGCAGTTGATACACTAGTATTTATAGGCACTATGTCGATAATAGAGAATAATGCAAATCTGTGAAATATATCCGCAGTAGAAATACACACTGTAGATATAGAACGAAGTGGCGGTGTAGCAATCGCTAACTTTTTTATATCTCAATTGGACACTAGACACTATGTCGAGTAGAAATTACCACATACAGTGGAAATAGTATTGAGTGTTCTTATATATCGTATAACAAATACTAGTCCAAAATGGATGCAACATTCTCCATTAGTAAGAATAAAGTTGGCACTCAGAACAAAGTAGCAGTGCGGCTGGCGTAGACTTGTTTATATCTATAATCAACTCAAGACACTATGTCGAGAGGAACTGTTTATACGAACTATGCATGAACCAATGCAACAGAACAGTGCTATATACATTGTAAAAAAAGTAGTCCAAAATTTCCGCTATGTTCACAAACGTTGTAGGACTATCCGAATGAAGTCCTCTTTTCTCTGCCTTGTAATTGAAAGTATATACGTAATTCAACCCCACACCTCAGTGTGTGAGCAAGCCTGCTGTGACAGGCGAAACGCGTTACTGAGATTAAATAAGACCTGGTGGTGAAATACACCCTGTTGTGTGATCGTCTAATTTGCAATTTGGGGAGATATATATATATATATATATATATATATATATATATATATATATATATATATATATATATATACACACATTATGAATCTCCTCATCATTAGCATACCTGTTAATCTGATTTGTGGATTCTTGAATATTAGCATTTTTTCACTTGAAATTTCTTCTCACAGGATCTCTCTCTGGAAGAAAGAACCAGTAATAGCAATTTTTCCATCTTTTTTTTCACTGATACTCATATAGTTAGCAAATGAAAATGTTCCCTTCATTTTTTCCTATTGTTATACTACTTGTCATTGGTCAGTTTCTTTTAACTGTTTATTAGCCCCCTCATAAAAAAGCTTAGTTTGGTAGTGCCTGTGGGTGGAGTCGTAACCCCAGTGCGATGCCCAGCGTGGCCCTGTGTAACTCCGCAATGGAGTCATGACTCAATACCGGAGCCCGTTTCAACATTGATAATAAAAATAGCATTTTTTAAAATCACATATTAGATGTAATCCCTGTAGTGAATTAAAAAATGTATTATGCTGAACCATATGGTAGGTTTAAACTAGTGTACTTTAACGCCTTCACTGCAGCAGGAATTCCAGCCAGGTGCTGTACATTCCAATCGCGGGTGTGGTCATGACGAGCTCAGCTCGTCATGCGCACAGCCCGCCCGTGCAGCATGACGAGCTGAGCTCGTCATGAGCAGGGAAGGGGTTAAAAGATCAAACCAGAACCCATTTGGAACCTTCCTCCACTCTGGTTTGCTACAGTTCCCATAGCAACCTGTTGTCAAATACTTTACTATAACAGTAACTTTTCAACCACAGCATACCGGCTTCCAATTGCACTGTATCAGGTGTAATTGAGTGCCTGTAAATGCAGGCTTATCCACAATAGTGTAGCTTGTGAAACATTTTAATGCAGACGATCACAAACGTGCTCACATTAGTAATTAAATCACAACTATTTTTACTTAACATATTACTTACACCACCCAATCAAATACGTCATTTTCTAAAACCAACTACACTCCTGCATTTTAACTGCCTTTCATTCAACCAACTGTCACATTCAGCTGCAGCCTTTTTCTGTGTGCTACTTCTCCTTCCTTCAGAATGGTCAGAGTGTGGATTGTGGGTCACAGATATGTTTTCAGGGCCAGACAGTGTGCAAGAAAGAGTGGTGAAAACAAATGGTGGGGTGTTTTTCCTAGTGTGGAGCTGGCGCCTCCTGAGTATGCGCAATTATGTGTAAACTATCTGTGAGATGCAAAAAGGTGAGGGAAACTAACACCCTGAACCAACAAACGGGACCGTTGGCGCGGTCCACTATTAACATGTAACACAATCCTATGCACACGCTGTATTAATCAACACTTATGATGTGGTTTTATCACCATATTATGATCACATATTAAAAATACATTGATAACAGTTATTATTCCTTTCAATGATTATAGTTGTTAGGTGTTCTTATGTTCTTTATTTTAGAAGGATTGCCCAGCCAACACATGTTGTGTCGTGGGTGATATCCCAATCGACTTCTTCAGGGCTACAAAAGAAAATGTATATGTGGGATCAGCCGATCCAAAATTCAATTGTGAAAAACTAAAATTTATAACGTGAACATCCAGTGACTTTCAGGTTATACAAGCCACATAGCAATGCAACTGTTTTCTGTGCAAAGGTTTAATGTGAGCATATGTGTCGCCCACACAATACAGTCCAAATGGTGGTTGTGCACTGAATTTTCTGTATTATGCGACTTAGTCCCAAAAAGTGGTTAAAATCTGTAACATTTAGAATTACTATTCGAGATCGGTCCTTGTAACCCAAGTGATATCCAGCTATGGGAAGGTCGAATATTGTGATTAGGTAGGGGTAAAAAGGGAAGACAAGACCAAACGTTCCCATCTTCAATTTGTACTGACCAAGTGTGACATTCATGTTTATAGTGATTTATAATATCTAGATTAGAGTGTGAGCCTACGTTTAGGTCCACCACCCCACCTGTCAAGCAAGTGGACGATATCTGTTACGTTCTGAAAAACAGGGTGCAAGAAGGTACTCATATTAATATTAGTTCTTATTTTGTAAAGAGCCTTATTATTAATCAACATGATTGTCTTATGCTAGAGTCGGTAAGAGACCACTCACCTCCCCGCCGGTTCTACTTCCGTCCCGGCTGTGATTAAGATGACTTCCTGTTGTGATTAATCCCCACTGTGGTATCCCTAGATCAATAATCCATAATTATGTATTTGCCAAGATCACGTTTCCCTAGTGTGCAATGGTCTCAAATTGTAATTCATTTTAGGTGTTTGAGGCCGTTATGTCTTACCTAGAATTATGCCCGCATGGAATTCGTAAAGTGTTCTAGTTGCTTGGTTTGCTTCTTAATAACAGCCCCAGATGGCTGCTCTGTTATTGGATTCTGTGGGTATTAAAAGTTCGCGTTAGCCCCCAGCTATCGTTAAGAGGCTGGCCCTCCCTTCTAGGGGTCCCCTTTCGGTTAACGCTCTTACCTGAGCGAGTACGTCTCAGACCTCTGCCGCTCCGTACGTGTCTTTTGCGCTGACCCGGAAGTTCAGATTGAGTTTCCCTGGGTCATATTTGTGGTTTGAGATTTCGAAAAGGACTAGAGCGTGAACCCAAACTTTCCGTCGGTTCCGCCCCTCCCCGGAAGTGGTTTAGATTTAAACCTTCCCCTGTTTAGACAAACTTTATTGTTCCATGTGGCTCCTCGTCAGCCCTATAACTTGAATGTGCGCGATTCTTCTTGATCCTATGTTAATTGGTTCCGTGTTTTATATGGTCCCTAATATAGCCATAATAAATTCTCCTTATTTTATAACCACCTTAGTACGGGAATAAAAATTCTTTATAGAGTAAATAAAACAGAGTGACAGGTTTTACTGTGTGACTCGCGGACAGGTATACAGCAATATATATAGTCCTAATATCGTAATGCAGCATTTACTGGCGATGGTCAAGCACTGCATTTTATCTTATGATCCAAGTGTATACATGTGGCGTGTACCGTTCTTAGGTTACAGAGTGTAGACAGTGCATACTTCAAACAGAAACTGTGTAATCACACAACGTAAATGGCAACAGTAACGATAATACATTCTACCAGATGTACATGAATTGTAAGCAAGGAGGTATTGTATTCTTCATATGTCCCACATGGGACCTGTTTGCATATAACCATCATGGTGTCAACAATGTATGCAAGCATATCAGCTAATTTGTATACATGACCTCATTCTCAGATTATACTTAGATTACGTAAGTGACCCCTTATATGTGACTCCCTTTCTATGTCTGTCTTTCATTAGATGATCAGTCCCCCAGGAAATATTGCATCTCATGATCCGTATTTAAGCCCCTCTCTACCTTCTTAAGGCGCATGATCCAAGTTGCCTCCGAGCGACGTAATCTCAATTCCCTATTACCCCCTCTTTGGTTAGGCAAGATGTGATCAATCCCAAAAAAAGAGAATTGCTTGTAGGGACTCTGTGAGTCACAAGTACTGGCATGTACAGCCATGGGGTATCTCTCATCCCCCTGTTTCAAGGCCCTGGCATGTTCAATGATCCTTTCTTTAAGTGTCCTGATTGTACTTCCCACATACATTCGGTTACACTTGCACACAATCACATATACCACAAATTTGGATATACAGTTGATGTTCTGTCTTATTGTGTATGTTCGTCCGTCATGTCCCTTGAAGCTTTTTTTCTTGTCCTCCACCCATCTACAGACCCCACAGGAACCACATTTGTGGAAACCCATCGAGTGATTGGTAAGCCAATATGTTTTCTTTCTGTTCTGTGGGATGCTGGGGCTCAGAATGGTTTTCAGTGTCCTGTTCCTCCTATATGTTATGAGTGGTCGCCCGGTGGTGAACTCATCTAATGTCTTGTCTGTCTTAAGGATGCCCCAATGTTTGTTCATGCTTTTCACCAACGATTTGGTCAAGCTATTAAAGTTGGTTATTAATCTGATCAGTTGTTTTGTGTTGGAGTGTCTGTTTCTGTCCTTTAGTGTGTCACACCTTGGTGTAGTCATGATTCTGTGTTCAGCTTTTCTGAGTATCTGTTTGTTGTAACCATCCTGAATCTGTCTTTCATCTCTCCTAAGCACGAGATGAATTCTTCCTCCTCACTACAGTTCCTCCTTGCCCTTGTAAATTCCCCAAACGGTATGGCTTGAATCTGGTGTGGGGTGTGAGCACTATTTGCATGTAAGAGTGAATTACAGGCAGTTGGTTTACGGTGAAGCCTACTATGAAGTGTATTGTCTCTGACATAGAGCTCTATGTCCAGAAATTCTATTTGCGTCCTGCTATATTTGGAGGTGAACTTCAGTCCCATGTTATTGGAATTCAAATGTTGACAAAATTCCTTCAGTTTATCCTCTGAGCCTGACCATAATAGAAGGCAGTCATCAATATATCTTCCCCAATAAACAATGTGTTCACTCCACTGACTGCCCTCCACACCCCAAATCCAGGTGTCTTCCAAATGCCCCATGAAGAGGTTGGCAAACGATGGAGAGAACTTTGAACCCATCGCTACGCCCTGTTTCTGTCTATACCACACGTTATTAAAAAGAAACACATTGTTATGGAGGATCAGGTCCATCATTGTTAATAACATTTCAGTGTGTTTCCATAATGGTGCTGGTCTTTTTTCTAGCTGATGTTTAATTGCGCTATGACCTAGATCTGGTTGGATGCTGGTGTACAATGCCACCACATCCAAAGTTACAAGAAACATGTGTTCTTCCCAGGTCAGATCTGATAAAATGCTTAAGATGTGTTTGGTGTCTCTTATATGTGATGGGAGGTTTTGTACCATGGGCTGAAGAAATAAATCTATGTATTCAGATAATCTTTCTGTGGGACCTCCAATGCCAGAAACTATAGGTCGTCATGGAGGAAAGGGAAGATCTTTATGCACCTTGGGTAAGGTGTATAGGCAAGGGTAAGTGGGTCTTAATACTTTAAGATAGAGGTATTCTTCTTCATCCAATAGTCCCTCTGAGTGCCACTTTTCCAAATGTTTGTTAATCTTTAATGTTAATGGTCCTATTGGATTCATGTCTAGTTTTTCATAGCAGATTGTGTCCTCCAACTGGAAGATTACCTCTTGATCATAATCATTCCTGTTCATGATTACTATGTTCCCTCCCTTGTTGGCTTCTCTAATCACAATTTGGTCATCTGATGTCAGTAGTTTGATAGCCTCACGTACCCCACCATTTAGGTAGTCAACACCTCTGTGTCTTTTCTTACGTTCTTTAGTTACTACTCGGTCCAAGTCCTCTAACACCACTTTCTAGAAAGTATCGATGGAATTTCCCCCTGACAGTATTGGTGTCCACCTTGATTTTGTTTTGAGCCCACTGGCTACGCTATAGTCTGTGTCAATGTCAAGATTGCTTAGTAAACTTTCCATATTGATAGGTGACTGTTCTTCATCAGTGATTGACAGTAACAATTGAGTGTCACGAATATCTTGTATACTTTGTACATCTGATACCAAACACACAGGTATGTTCTTGTTGCATTTGTTTATTCTTGGGTTATTCATAAAGAATTTTCTGAGTTTCAAACCCCTTATGAACTTAAACAAGTACATTTTTGTTTTACACACATCACCCTCCTCCACCGGACTAAAACTAAGTCCTTTTTCTCCTAAGTCTCGTTCAAAATATTTCTTCTTGTACTTAACATGAATAGAGACAAAGTTGCCGAAGAGCTCTTTGAGAACTTGGCTAAAGGGAATCTGGTAGCCACATCCACAAATGGTGGGACCCTGTCACGCAGAGAGCGTCTCAGAGAAACATTTATAAAACTAGAGAGGCTGAAAAAAACTGAAAATTCCAAATGGTGGGATGGGGTCACGTTGAGGCAATACCTCAGGCTTAACATGATACCGAGGGGCCTAAGGGCCCAGATATTCCCTAGCTATGACGACTTAGACGAGGACCATTTGAAACAGTGGGAGGAGGCACTAACACAGAATTCAAAAACGCTTATGGGCATTTTGATTGACAATGCCGACCGCAAGTTTGCTAAACTTCAGATGGAAATTAGCACATTAGAAGGGGAAATTAAAGACTTAGGCCTTCAAGAGGCAATGGATAAGAACTATGCTATCTTGACAGAAGTCCTCAAAAAACACCAAGAGGATATCAAACAGAGAAAAACAAGGAAATTAAGAAGGGACGAAATAGACTATAGAGATGGAAGAATATTCACATTTGCGAAGAAGTATGACCAGGTCACATGCAATGAAAAAATGGGGGGCATTCGAACAACACCCGAGACCATCTCGATATCATCGAGTTCTACATCTCTAAGTGCTGCTCTTACTAGTGATAGTGAAGCAGGCAGCACAGCAGGCACATCGGGGGACCACAGACAGGGCAATTCTTTTTTACGGGAGCTACCCATGATAAAAAAAGGGAACAGAACCCTGTGTGGGTCTGTTATTAGATGCATTGGTATCTGACTGCATCCGTCAATGGGTGCATGGCTTTCTAACTGGGTCTGTGAGTGGGTCTGTGAGTGACTTAACGGGTCTATGAATGGATGTACTAATCTCTGAGTGGGTCTGTGGGTGAGTGCATCAGTCTCTAAGTGGGTCTGTGAGTGGGAGCATAAGTCTCTGATTGGGTACATAAGTCTCTCACTGAATATTTCAGTGGATATATAAATGTCTGTGCAGGTCTGTGAGTGGACACATGAGTCTCTGAATGGGTCTGTGCATGAGTGTGTCAATATCTGAGTGAGTCTGTAATTGGTACATGAGTCTTTGAGTGGATCAATGAGTGAAAGCATAAGTCAGTGAGTGGGTTTGTAAGTTGGTTGCATGAGTCTCTGACTAGATCTGTCAGTGAATACATAATAGTCTCTGTGTGGTTTTCTGAGTGCTTAACTGTGTGTGCAATTGGGTGCATATATCTTAGTGGGTCTGTGACAAAATATATAATTTCTCAGTCTGAATGTGTGCATGAGTGTCTTAGTGGGAATGTGAGTAGTTGCATGAGTCTCTGAGTAGGTCTGAGAGTTGGGGCATTAGTGTCTGACTACATCTGTGAGTGGGTGCATAACCTTCTAACTGGGTCTGTGAGTGGGTCTGAGAGTGAGTGCATGATTCTGTTAGTATCTCAGTGGATCTATGAATGGTTGTATTAGAGTGGGAGTGTAAGTCTCTGAGTGGGTTTGCAAGTGGGTGCAAGAGTCTCTGATTGAATCTGTCAGTGCATACATAAGTGTCTGTGTGTGTCTGTAAGTGGGTGCATGGTTTTCTGAGTGGGTCTGTGCATGAGTGCATCACTCTGACTGAGTCTGTGAGAGGGTCTGTCAGTGATTACATAAGAGTCTCATTGGGTCTAAGAGTGGGTGCATGTGTATCTGAGTGGGTCTGTGAGTGAATGCACATGTGTCTCAGTGGATGTATGAGTGTATTCTTTAGTCTTTGAGTGGCATTCTGAGTGGGTGACTGACTGTATGAATGGTTCTGTGAGTAGGTGTGTGACTCTGTGAGTGGGTGCATGCATTGGTTCGTCCATAAGTCTTTGAGTGGGTCTGTAAGTGAGTGAATGATTCTATGAGGGGGTCTGTGAGTGGGTGCATGAGTCTATGAGCGGGTCTGTGAGTGGGTACGTGAGTCTGTGAGTGGGTCTGTGAGTAGGTGTGTGAATGTCTAAATGGGTCTTGAGTGGGTATGTGACTATCTGAGTGGCTCAGTGAGTGGGTTTGTGAGTCATTGAGTGGGTGTGTTAGTGTGTGAGTGGGTCATGAGTTGGTGCATGAGTCTCAGAGATGGTCTATGAGTGGGTGCATGAGTCTCTGAGTAATCCTGTGTGTGAGTGCTTCAGTGTCTGAGTATGTCTGTGAGTGGGTGCAAGAGTCTGTGAGTGGGTCTCTGAGTGGGTGAGTGACTGTCTCAGTGGGTCTGTGAGAGAGTACATGAGTCTCTGAGTGGGTCTGTAACTGAGTGCATGAGTCTCTGAGTGGGTCTGTGAGTGAATGCTTGTGTCTCTGAGTGAGTCTGTGAAAGGGTGCCTGAGTGTCTAAGTGTGACTTCAGTGGGTGTGTATGAATGAATGAATATAAGTTTTGTAGAGCGCGAACTTAGCCCAGGGGCATCAAGGCGCTGCAGAAAGCGAACAGAGTAAAAGGTGTCTATAAAATAGGAAACTTAAAGGTTAAGGCAGGTGAAAAGCCAAGTCTTCAAGGACTTACGAAATAAGGAATAGGTTTCCAAAGTGGAAATTGAGGAAGGAAGGGAATTCCACAAATTGGCCCCTAACAGCGAGGAGGCCCTCCCCCCACTTAGCTTTCCTCACCCTGGGAACTGTTACCCGGTTCTTACTTGCAAATCTCAGGTCCTTGCTGGGAAGATATCTTTGAAACATTTTGTTGATACCTTCCGACCCCCTGTTGTGGACGGCCTTGTGGACCAGGCATAAAGCCTTGAGCACAATTCTCCTCCCCAATGGGAGCCAGTGCAGGTTTCTAATGGTAGCTGAGACTGAATGGAATTTGGGAAGACCCATCACCAGCCTAGCGGCGGCATTCTGCACCAATTGAAGTCGATGAAGAAGTCCTTTATTTATCCCTAAATAAAGGGCATTACAATAGTCCAGCCTCGAGACCACGAGGGCCACCACTGCCTGTTTTCGTGCAGAAAGGGAAAGAAAACGGAAGATCTGTGAGTGGGTATGTGAGTCTCTGAATAGGTCTGCGAGTGAGTGCATGAGTCTCTGAGTAGGTCTGTAAGTGGGTGCATGAGTCTATGATTGGGCCTCTGAGTGGGTAAGTGACTGTCTCAGTGGTTCTTTGAGTGTGTGTGTGAGGCTCTGAGTGGGTGTATGTGTCTGTGAGTGGGTCTATGAGTGGATGTGTGAATGTGTAAATCTGTGTGTGCATGCATTAGTGAATAAGTAAGTGTTTGAATTCTTATTTTGTATTTTTTTCAGTGAGGCTTGTGATTCCACCATGACATTACAAGGGGGCGTGCTGAGCACCACATTAGGGTCGCAACTCAACATGCATAGGGAGAAAAAAATGAATTTTTGCATTTGAAAACTCATAACAGGTGGTTCTATTTTTTTTGGGGCGGGGCTTGCACCTCCATCACGACTTTTAATGAGGGCCACACTGAGTGCCTCGATGTGGTCATGACTCGACGCGCATGAGATAAAATAAAAAATTACCTTTGCATTTTAAAACTCATAACGGGTCCCTATGTGACCCCTACAATATACCCTTGAGGTCAAGGTTCTGCTGCCCTGTCCCCTGCTACACTCTTTCACGTTGATAACTATCACCCATGACTGACTCCTGCTTTATAAAATGGCGGCTCTAATTATTTTTTTATTTGCTTCAGTGGGGCTCGTGACTCCATTGTGATGTTACACAGGGAGCCACGCTGAGCACTGCGATGAGCTCACAACTCCATCCAGGTGGGCATTCTAAAACTCATAAGGGATCTCTAAGACACCCCTACAATACACCCATGGGATCAAGGTAATACTACCCTGAACCCTTCTATGCTTTCAAATGTGTAAAACAATCCCCTGGGACTGGCTCTGCTTCATAAAATGGCATTTGCAACATTTTCCAGAGCTTGCAGCCAGCCAATTCGAGCACTCCTCCTGCCACGTGGATTTGCGTAGCCCCAAATTGGAGCCGCAGACCTTCCGCATCCCTATATATAGAATTGAAAAAAATCATGAAATAACTCCACAACTACTGAACAGATTTACATTGAATTACAAAAAGGTGGCTTTCTGGACCAATAGGTACCTTTCTGCCAAATTTGGTGTAATTCCGTTCAGCTCTTCAGGCTGTAGTCGGGTCTGAAGTTCCTATGGGAGCTAACATGGAGAAAATGTATCTCGGGACTCCCCTTTTTCTAAGCCCCCACTTGGTGGATTATTCTGAAATGTTCAAGATGACAAACTAGTTTTGAATACTTCACAAGGATTCATCAAACTACCCCAAAGGTATTGGCAAATGAAAAAAAACGCTCTCCCTATTGAAACTACATCCTAACTATGAATACCTACAGGTGACCACCAGTAGATACTATATATATATATATATACACCGGGACACTTTTTGGGAAAATTCTGTGAAGATTCTTCAAACGGTGCCAAAGATCTAGGCAAGTCAAAAAATGCTGACATCTCAAATGGCGCTGATGTAATTTAAGATGTCATCAGTGATGTCACTGACCTTGTCATGAGTGATGTAATATGTGAGGTCATAAAAAGTGCATTGCGGGTGCATAAGTTATTGTCAGTTCAGGTAACTATAACTGCTAAATTTCAATGGTTTTGTATGAGTGAAATCTGAGCCTAACTCTAATGTCCCTCATTGAATTTCTAAGGTTTTTTAAAAATTCAATATAAATAACAATTCGCACACCCACTAACTCATGTATATAGTCTCTCACATACCCATTAACTCTTTCATATACAATTTACACAACCACTCCCTCACCAAAACAGGCAGTCCTCAGCCACTTACCTAAGTATATATGTTTAATACCGAGTAACTTTTAGAGAACACTCACAATTAGTCAATGAATTCATCAGTGATGTATTGTTGTGTAGTTCCTATATAACCTATATAGGATCTGCACATTTGGATAACATAAACAGTGGGATTGGTGGCAGACTGATTCTGTACACCCCCACCGGATACTTTAGCCTGTCTGTATCAGCTAGCTCACAGTACCACTAGAGTCTCCTTTTATCGGGCGAGAAATGTCCTTGGCAACCTCAGAACATGACAACCCTGATCCCCCAGGATCGTGGAAACAATATACTACTTTTCGCTCAGTCACTCGTGCTCACTTAGTTTGTCTCAGAGATACACAGAATAAACATACGGGCGTTTTGTCAATAAAGATTTATTGAACAGTTGTTATTCTAGTGTAGAATAGATGAGCTGCAACAACCATTAGACAGTAGCAGAGATATATGATTAGAAGCACTAAGAAAGTAAATGGATGGTATAGCTCTACCATTTTGCAATAATCATGAATACATACAAGTATATAAAACACATGATTAAAAGAGTGCGTACTCCTACGATGTCTCCCTAACTAGATGTACCTAAATGTACCTAGCATCTATGTAGGTGTTATGCCAAGAATCCCTCTAGGATCTAGTCAACCCCATTACCTGAGAATGAGAGAATATGGGACCCCATCCTGGTCTTGAGTTGGACAACTTGCAAGGGATGTTAGACCACTGCTAGCTGGAGCGTCTGCAAGAAGGAACCTCAGTGTCTCTGGTCAGTGTGGCAGCCGGGAAGTCTTGGTCTCCTCTATCTTTTTAAGCAAGACATGATGTATATATACCCATAGGTCTCCCCAGGGGGGCTACCTTGCTGTGTTACTGTGTCAGCCTAAAGGATGACGTCGGGCCTGAACTTTATACAGAGATATTATACAGCAGATGTCAGTCCTGCTGTCAGTCCTGCTGTGCTTCCAAGAAGCCTCATGCATAATGTATGAGATTCGAACTAGGGAAAAACCTGCATTCTGACTGCAGTGTCGTATCTAGGTAAAAGGTCAGTCCCTATGAACCGTTAGGTATGTAATGTAGGGAAGGATATAGGTGAAAGGTTGCAATGTTACCTACATATGTGAAAAACCATATAGGAAACACGGTGAGCAATGGACTGTCTAAATGCAATAAACAATTATGTAACCACCCAAAAATTGTTTGATGTCATAAACACATATTTTATTTTTTATTTTTTAATTTTATTCATTCATCATTTGTTAATAAAAATTCTTTCTAATTTGTTTATTTCTTTTTTCTTATATTTTCCTTATATATTATAAAAAGACAAAATGCAATGATATATGCATAACATTAAAACAAATAATGTTCTGTTCATTTCTGACCTATTCTCTCAAGTATACTGGTTTATCTAATAATGCTAATCTCATAAATTTGCAATTAATTTCGAGAATGCATAAATACAATCGAAAGACAATCATATGTCATGGCTAAGGGTGTAATCCAATAATACTAATCTCATGAATTTGCAATTAATTTCGAGAATGCATAAATACAATCAAAAGACAATCGTATGTCATGGCTAAGGGTGTGATCCTACGCGCGTTTCGGCTTTATGCCTTCATCAGGTAGCCATGTATAATGTAAACCTTAATTGAGGTATATAGATTCACTGATGTTGAAACTGTTCATTATTTTTAGTTTGGTATGGCTTAGCAGTTCCAATACCGAATCTTCAGAGGTAGCGGTGGAAATATGAGATGGCTAGATGATATCTCTTGATAATTTAAAATGGAGTTCCCATAAAAACGACGACATGCGAGTAGCTGTGGGTCACTCACACATACCCTATGGGTATCGACCATCCGTCAAGGTCTTCAAATCGTGAGAGAGCATTCCATATGTGCTCTGTTAATCGTCCGGTTTACGCCAGCTAATTTCGCAGCACAGCGTGGCCGTGGCATCGGCGGCTGAAGACTGTTCGAATATTGGATGACGTCGGGCCTGAACTTTATACAGAGATATTATACAGCAGATGTCAGTCCTGCTGTTAGTCCTGCTGTGCTTCCAAGAAGCCTCATGCATAATGTATGAGATTCGAACTAGGGAAAAACCTGCATTCTGACTGCAGTGTCGTATCTAGGTAAAAGGTCAGTCCCTATGAACCGTTAGGTATGTAATGTAGGGAAGGATATAGGTGAAAGGTTGCAATGTTACCTACGCCTATATAGGGTACCTATATGGAATATAACACCCACTTCTCTTCCGACTGGACGACATATGTAACCTATTATTACGCTACCATCCTAACTAGTTATTGGTACGCACAAAGTTTAAAATCATTTCTTTTGCTAAAATGTTAAAAACGTCAAAAAAATTCAAAAAAAATTGAAATGTTAAAATTTTTTGCAAGCCATAGCTCTAAAGTCTCCATAGCTATAGTCCGAACCACTATAAGCATTTGAAACTATGTATGCCCAATAATAAAAGGAATGTCAATTTTGTTTTTGCGTTCCAAATTGAGTTTGTTTAAAAAAGGGCGAATTTCTTCCAGCACCCGACAATTCATTAATGCAGCACTGTGTGCATTTTGGACTGCAAATGTCTTAGTGCAAGTGTTACAATGTCTGTAATCTAAGACTAAACGATATCTGTTGTCTGGTTTCGATACGGGAAACAAAGGATTACTCATTGATGAGGTGAAATTTTTGATCACCACTTGGTACTCAAGTTGATCTAAGATCTCCCTGACCTGTTTTTAGCTTCTTGCTTTATTGGATATTGCCTATGAGCAGTTGGAGTATTTTTTTAAGGAATTATGTGGTGGGTTGAATCCTCATCCCATCCAACATGGTTCTTGTATAATGCTGGAGCCTGGACTACCGCCCACTCCTGCGCATATGTGTGTTTTAGGTGTGTTGGGAATATGATCTGAGAATGCTGGTAAAATTACTGATTCTCCATTAGGGCAATCCATGACGAATGCTGGCAGCCAATCTCGTTCAGCTAATAAAATGTCATAGCCAAACATCAGGTTCTCCCAAAAGAGACCTCTCACTGTTCTACCTTTGTCCCCCTCCATTTGGAGCGTTATTTCATATACTGTATGTGGGACGCTTACCCTAGTATCGGGTGTTTCTACCGTGATATAATCATTCAACTCCGCTATCACCAGAAATTCCATCAGATTTTGGCAAGCTATTGTTAATTCTGCCACACTGTCTAGCATCGTCAGAGCCCATTCCCCGTTCAGTAGTCGAGTCCTCAGAATTCTGGGCATGCCTGACCTTTAGACCTGCAACCTTCTTTTTGAACTGTGGCTTTTGCTTTGGTTTTTCTTCTTTTTTAGAAGTGTAATCCTGAGTGTGCTGCTTGTCTCTAGACTTTGTACGCTCTTCTTGTCTGTCTGACCATCCTTCCCTCTCTGAGTTTTTTGATGTACCCTGAAAGGAACGAGAGGAACGTGTATCAGTATCCTGATACCTGTCAGGTTTCCTAATATTATCCCTATTCCTAAGGTTGTACCTCTTTTCGTAGGGCTCCTTTGGAGGAGATCTACCTTGGGATTGAGATCTGTTTCCTTTAAAGTTTTGTTGTTTTTTATTGTCCCACTTCTTTTTATTTGTAGCAGGTACCTGCTTGGAAGTGTCCTTTTCAGGACTGCCCATCAGTTGTGGTTTTAACGCTTTCCCACCCAAACTGTCTATACCTAATTCTCCATATGCAGTTTCAATTATTTTGGGTAGTTCGTGTTCCTATTCTAAAGGACTGAACTCCCTTAGGCGTTGGTGGATGGCCACTGAAGCTGTTTCCCCTTTAATATTAGCTAGTATTATGGCAGACTCCTGGGCATAGTTACCTAGTAACTTCATCCCTAAGTTCAGAGCAGGCTCTGCTCTGTATTCATTTTGTATTTGTCTCAATACATCTGGTACTACTGCTAATGATGGAATACCATGTGTTCTGTTATAAATGGCAGCAAAGACTGTACCCCAAGTGGTACAATCCTCTACTTGTGGTGTTAACCCCATGGGCAAGCAGATTGTTAGCATTCTGTGTTTTTCATACAGGGTAGTATTCGGGAATACTGCCTCTAGCTGTGTTATTTTCTGAGCTACCCAGAATGGCATTTGTTCACGTTTAGATGGCATTTTAACCATGACTGTGTGCAATGTTTGTGGTGTGATTTTAGTAGCTGTACCCTGAGCTTGATTTCCATTTGTTGCAACTATTGCTGGTTGGACTGTAAGTGTACTCATGATGAATTGTGTCAAGTTTCTATAGATTTTAATTAAATCTTTATGTTGCATGAGTAAGTCTCCTGGTGGCAATGTGTCAATGTCAGGACGTGGTGTGTAGGCTGCTAATAGTGGCCATGTTGCCCCTTCTCTTCCGAGCTGGCCGAGTCTTACTCTTCTTCTTATGTGGGGTAGGGTGCCTTTAAACCAGTATACGTGTTCCTGGTACATGAGCGGAACCTCAATGTCCTCAAACGGACAATATTCCACTGGTGCATCTCCTTCTGTGTAAGAGTGAAATGTTTTTGTTCTTGCATTTGCTGCTGGGAATGTAACCCAGGAATAAAATACCTCTGTTCTGTTTGATTCGTGCACCTCAATCACACTACTAAGCCACCCCTATATGATACACCATGCTCGAGCAGTTTCAGGGTGACTGTATTTCTAAAATTCGGTGCAATCTGTTTTGCATCTGCATCTTCCTCCTCAGAGAGGGGCAGTGCTTGTTGCAGTTGGTCTAACTCCTTGTTAGCCATTGTTTTAGAACACTAAATAACTTTTCAAGGGAACCAAGATAAGGGGTTTTTGCACAATTTTAGGAACAATGTGTCCTTCAATGTTGATTAACCAACAGCTGATAAATAGGATTTTTTAGCCTACTCAGCTGTGGCGGAAATGTGCCCACCCACTCCAGACGTCTCTGGTGTTTTGTGAGAATAGCACGACTGAACTACTCCGATTCTACTGTTAAATAAGTACCCAAACAACATTGGCGGCGCCATGTCGTGTAGTTCCTATATAACCTATACAGGATCTGCACGTTTGGATAACATAAACTGTGGGATTGGTGGCAGACTGATTCTGTGCACCCCCACTGGATACTTTAGCCTGTCTGTATCAGATAGCTTACAGTGCCACTAGAGTCTCCTTTTATCGGGGAGAGAATAGTCCTGGGAAACCTCAGAACATGACAACCCTGATCCCCCAGGATCGTGGAAACAATATACTACTTTTCGCTCAGTCACTCGTGCTCACTTAGTTTGTCTCAGAGATACACAGAATAAACATATGGGGCGTTTTGTCAATAAAGATTTATTTAACAGTTGTTATTCTAGTGTAGAATAGATGAGCTGCAACAACCATTAGACAGTAGCAGAGATATATGATTAGAAGCACTAAGAAAGTAAATGGATGGTATAGCTCTACCATTTTGCAATAATCATGATTACATACAAGTATATAAAACACATGATAAAAAGAGTGTGTACTCCTACAATGTCTCCCTAACTAGATGTACCTAAATGTACCTAGCATCTATGTAGTTGTTATGCCAAGAATCCCTCTAGGATCTACTCAACCCCATTACCTGAGAATGAGAGAATATGGACCCCGTCCTGGTCTCGAGTTTGACACCCCGCAAGGGATGTTAGACCACTGCTAGCTGGAGATCAGCATCTCTGGCCAGTGTGTCAGCTGGGAAGTCTCGGTCTCCTCTATCTTTCTAAGCAAGACATGATGTATATATACCCATAGGTCTCTCCAGGGGTCCTACCTTGCTGTGTTACTGTGTCGGCCTAAAGGATGACGTCGGGCCTGAACTTTATACAGAGATATTATACAGCAGATGTCAGTCCTGCTGTTAGTCCTGCTGTGCTTCCAAGAAGCCTCATGCATAATGTATGAGATTTGAACTAGGGAAAAACCTGCATTCTGACTGCAGTGTCGTATCTAGGTAAAAGGTCAGTCCCTATGAACCGTTATGTATGTAATGTAGGGAAGGATATAGGTGAAAGGTTGCAATATTACCTACGCCTATATAGGGTACCTATATGTAGAATATAACAGTATTATGTGAGGTCATAGACAGTGCACTGCGGGAGCGTAAGTTATAGTTAGCTCAGGTAACTATAACTGCTGAATTTCACTGGTTTTGGACAAGTGAAATCTTAGCCTAACTATAACGTCCCTCTAACCTTTGTTTTTTTTTATTGAAAATGTTTTTTCAAATTCTGTATACTAGCTATAATGTTCCTGCAACCTTTGGTTCTTTTCAGAGAATTTATAATGTTTTTTCATACTCAATTTCCGTACTATAAAGTCCCTGTAACATTTGTTTTTCAGTGAATTTCCATGGTTTTTTAGCTAGCAGTTGCATTTGCAGAGTGCTGGAAAAAGGTGGGCAGGGCATCCAATCAGCTCTCAGGAATCCTGCTATATCAGACATTCTGGATGTAACAGGCGGGCATTTGGAGAGTGGTAGAGAATGGGGGCAGGGCCTCCATCCAGCTCTCAATAATTCTGCTTTGTTGGACTTAATGGAAGTAACAGATGCTCTTATGGCTCCATGGACTCTTAGCATTGAAGAAGACTTTTTTCTTGAACTTGTAGTGCACCAGGATGCTCGTTTGCAGAGTGGTGAAGAAAGGGGCGGGTCCTTTGATGACCTCTCAGCAATCCTACTGTGTGACACTAACTAGACGTAACAGGGGGGTAGTTTGCCTCTATCAATCATCAGGAGACTTTATCCTCCAAGTAGTAGTGTGTCAAGAGGTGCATTTGCAGAGTGGTGGTGAAAGGGGGCGGGGCGTCTGGTGACTTGCCGGGCTGTCTTTATCTTTTAAAATAAATTGCTGTAATTAAGGAATGATGACTGCGTTACCCCCCTTCCCTTTGCCAATTTCGACCCCAGGGACTCCATCCCCGGGGCCAGGCATCGTTCTGTTTGTTTCCGATCCCTATTTTGCCTCTTCTGCTCTTTTTTGACCAATTATTTTGCCTCTTATTGCTCATTTCTGACCTCTATCTTGCCTCTTTCTACTCGTTTCTGACCTTTTATTTTGCCTCTTTCTGCTGGTTTATGACCTTTATTTTACCTCTTTCTTCAAGTTTCTGACTTTTATTTTGCCTTTTTCTCATGTCAATTTTGCTTCTTCCTGCTGGTTTCTGACTTTTATTTTTCCTCTTTCTATTTGTTTAAGACTTTTATTTTTTCTCTTTCTGCTTGTTTCTAACCTTTTATCTTGCTTTTTACTGCTTGTTTCCGATCACTATTTTGCTCTTTCTTCACATTTCTGACCTTCTATTTGCCCCTTACTGCTTGTTTCTTACCTCTGTTTTGCCTCTTTCGGCTTGTTTCTGAACTGTATTTTGCCTCTTACTGCTTGTTTTCGACTTTTATTTTTCCTCTTTCTGCTTGTTTCTAAGCTGTTATTATATTTTTAATATTTTAGGAGAGGGGCCCAATTTCAGCCCCAGGGGCTCCATCCCATGGGGCCTGGCCTTTCCTTTTTTATGTTTGTAAAAGGGGAAGTAGGCAGTATACCCCCCTGCCCCTAAGCTGAATTCACTGGGAAAAAGAAATTATGTAAGGGGAGGGGGGCCACACAGCCCCATTTCCCAGGCTGATTTCAGCTCCAGGGATCCCATCTCCTGGGGCCCAGAATTTTTAACAGTTTTTATTCTGAAAATAGAGAGGGCCACATGGGTGGAAACTGTAGGAGCTCGATGTTAAGCCAAGATTGCTAACGCCACACTGCGACAGTTTCCAAACATAGGGATGCACCGTATTTACAAGAATGAGGTGAACCCCTGTGTTTCCTCTAGCACTGGTGCTAAATTTAGGTGCCTAGTGCAAACCCAGGCACCCTTGCACCATAGTGCAAGGGTACCTGTGTTGCGGGGAAATATTGTTCATATGCAGGAAGGTGTCCCTTCCTGCACATAAACAATCCATTACGGCAATTTGTAACTTCAATGTGTGTTGCTTTATGCAGCACGCATAGAAGTTGCAACTCATTATTTAATGAATGTTTATGTACAGGAAGGGAAACCTTCCTGCACATGAACAATCACTAGCGGCGATTTGCTGTTTCTATATGAGCTGCAGAATAAAGAACACATAGTGTCACGTTTAAGCATAGGCATAATACGGGAAGTACACTGTTGACAACACAAAGGAATGAATGAGGAGTGCATGGGTAGAACTACATCTCCCAAAATGCCAAGGGAGTGCGTCTTGTCCTACCTCTTCTTCTTCTTTCTGTACTTAAACTCCTCCCGCACATTCACCTGTGCTTGTCAGCTGAAGTCTGCTCCCGGTTGTCATGCTTGCTGACTTTCTATCAGCACATTCCTGATTCCCGCAGAACGCCGTGTCTGACGGCGAAAAAAGCTGCTACGAGCAGGGTTCTGCTCGCATTTCGCGCTGGGGCGCGATCACGCTTTTGCCACGTCTTGGTTCCAGCAGTAGGAGTTTCCTGGAAGCGCACGGAAGCGCTTCACTTTCCGCTCGCATTCATGCTGGAGTGTAATCACAGTCCCTGGAAGCGCACGGAGGCGATTCACTTTGTTTTTTCCTGAAATGCCAAATTTAGGCTGCTTATAGACGCTGGAGGGTATTTACGAGTCAAAATTGACTTCCACGTTTTCCAAGAGCCGTTGAGAGGCTCGGAGTGTTTCATTGCCTGTTTTGATTGCTCGCCCACACACGTTGGAATAGTGTGTATAAGAAGAGGCTTCCCTTGGAACCTTGAAGAAACAATCACCGTTACCAGAGGATTATCTGGTCACAGATAAGTACATTGCTTTGGCTGCTTGCTGGCTTTCTAAAAACAGTATCTGTGCTACAGTGTGTACTTTACCTCTGTGAAAACATGGTGAAGATATATCTTGCTTTCTTTTCTTTATTTTTACCTTTTGTGCCTGTTTATATTGGAATGAGTGCAGCAGCAATAACTGTAAGTGCAGTAATTCACATATTGAACATTGCTATAGATTGAAGGATTAGTGTGGAAACTTATGTGTGTTGTGTCTCATATACAGGGAACACGGGGCTACCATAGGAATGAAGTCTACAACTCCAAATCAGCGCTCCATTGAGTGTTTTCGCTGCTGCAACTTTATTATTTCATTTGTCCCTTTTTTCCCTTTCCCCTACTGTGGTGTGATCTGCAGAGTGGGTTTATACATACTCGCAGGTGGTTCCATATAGGGGGGAAAGGGTAACTTGGCATCTTCCATCGCTCCCGCTGTATCCGGCTTGCCAGGTTAGTGTTAACCAATCTCCGCACTGTGACACATAGAAACAGGAAAAACAAGGAGAAATTAATAATTTCTCCTTGTTTCGCCAGGTTTTTGGCGCTGCCCCATATTTATGCCACATTTGTAATTCGGGGCAGGTTAAAAAAGCAATGGTTGTTGCGGGGTAACGTCCACCACAACATCCATTGCCCACCCCTTTCAACCTAAATGCTGCGTAAAAGAGGGCCTTCTTCACAGTGGCTTAGCACTGCCTTGTAAATAAGGAAAAGGGCTTATTGCCTCTAGAAAGTCAAAAAAAGTTCTTGTGGCGATCAGCTCTTGTAAATATGCCTGTGGGTCTCTAAAGGTATTTGTAAGGGGCTACATGCATTCCTACATGGATGTGTTAGTGAGTATTAGGTTATTTAAGTGTGTGGGCAACTGTCTCTATTAGTGATACATATATTTCAGTTCTGCTACTCTGTGGGAGCAAATCTTTAGGTGCTATTTTTACAGTCTAAATGGATGATTCACTGCCTGTGTGATTGTTTTAGTTACGTATGTCAGTTTGAAGTCTGGGTGGAAAGGTGGGTGTATAATTGCCTACAAAGGTCTCTAGGAGTGCATATTGCTCAGTGAATCTTCACAGTATATGTGTTACCTTTAAACCTCTTAGCACTCTGCCCTATGGCTTACCTGTAGTCCACCTCAGTGCTGAGTTATATCTGTAAGAAGAGCAATTTATGCCTTGTCTAGGAGTTCTAGATGTGATGATTTAACTAAGCACTAAAAGTGCAGGCACAGGCTCAAGTGTTGAAGGTTAACAAATGATGAAAGGAGTACTTTTCTGCATGTTGGAATTTAACCCACTTTTCAATAAGTATGTTAGTCCTTGCCTTCGGCTATAATTGCAAATGTATGTAAGTGTTGAAGTGTTGAAAATGAGTGCCTCTCTTTGTGATGTATGCTTCTCTATATGTGTGTGTAAGGGGCTGCATGCATTGCCTTGTGGGTGTGTTAGTGACTATTGGATTGTCTAACTGTGCGTGTAGCTGTCTCTATTAGTGCTACATATATATGTGTTGTCCTTGTTTGTTTGAAAATTCTGGTGCTCTTCTTACAGTCTGATTAGATGTTTCAGTGCCTGTGTGATTTTCTACTTATCTTTGTCAGATTGAAGTCTGCGTATTAGGGTGGATTCATAATTAAGCACATGGGTCTGTAGGAGTGGAAATACCATAGTCAACGTTCAAAATATATGTATATGTCCTTACAATGTTAGCACTCTGTCCTATGGCCTAGCTGTAGGCTGACTCAGTGCTCAGTTATATGTGGAACAAGAACAGTTTATAACTTGTCTAGGAGTTTTAGTTGTCAACGTTGTTCTAGTAGTAAAACTTGATACACAGGGTTAAGTGTAGTAGGGTCATGACATGATAAAAAGACTGCTTCTCTACAAGTCAGTTAGAAAGTGTCAGTTGCTTAGCAGTTTTTTAAATAAGTGTCTCAGTCCCTATCTCACGGATTTCATTGCATTTGTATGTAAGCTTGTTTGTAAATGTGTGCCTCTCTTTGTGACATGTATGCCTCTCTAAATGTGTCTGTAAGCAGCTTCAGGGATTGCCTCCTGTGTGAGTTAGTGAGTAAGTCTGTGTGCAACTGCCTCCATTAGTGCTAGATACATATTAGTTCTACCTGTCTGTGAGTAAATGTGTAGATGCATCAGTCACAGTCTCTATGGGTTTTTTAATGTCTGTTTGCTAGTCTAGTTAGGTATGTCATATTGAAATCTGGGATTTATGCTGGATGCTTGTTTCTGACCTCTATTTTGCCTCTTTCTGCTTGTTTCTGTTCTCTGTTTTCCCTCTTTCTGCTCGATGCTGACCTTTAATTTTTCCTCTTTATATTTGTTCCTGGCCTTTTTCGCCTCTTTCTGCCCATTTCTGACCTCTATTTTGCCTCTTTCTGCTCATTTCTGACCTTTATCTTGCCTCTTTCTGCTCGTTGCTGGCCTTTTATTTTCCTGATTTCTCCTTGTTTCTGACCTTTATTTTTCCTCTTTCTTCTCCTTTCTAAACTTTATTTAGCCTCTTTTTGCTCATTTCGGATCTCTGCATTTCCTTTCAGCTCAATTCTGACCTTTATTTTACCTCTCTTTGCTCATTTCTGTTCTCTATTTTTCCTATTTCTTCTATTTGCTGACCTCTATCTTGCCTCTTTCTTCTAATTTCTGAACTTTATCTTTCCTCCTTTGGCTTCTTGCTGACCTCCATTTTGCCAATTTTCAGCTCATTTAAGAAATCAATTTTGCCTCCTCTGCTCGTTTTTTCCCTTTTTTTTCTTTTTCTGCACATTTCTGGTATCAATTTTGCCTTTTTCTGCTTATTACTGGATTTTATTTTGCCTCTCACTACTGGTTTTTGACCTTGTTTTTTTCCTCTTTCTATTCATTTCTTTATTTTGTCTCTTCCTACTCGTTTCTGACCTATTTTTTTGCATCTTACTGCTCATTTCCGATCATCTATATTTAGCTTCTTTCTGTTAGTTTCCGTCCTTTTATTTTGCTTCTTACTGCTTATTTCTGATCTCTAGCTTCCCTGTTCTGCTAGTTTCCGACCTTTATTTTCCGTCTTTCTGCTTGTTGCTGACTTTTATTTTACCTCTTTTTTTTTTTGTCAAAAATATTTTTATTGGAAATTTCACAAAATACAGCATATAACTTTGCAGCACAGGTCTCACCTCCTTGAGACTACGGGATCAATGCAGCTGAGATTTGTACTTAGCAATCAAACACGTAAATATCACCCTCCACCCATTCAAAGCAAGGAGCAAAAGGAAGATACAGTGTCTTAAGTAGCCGGGTGGTGGACCATCCCGTCTTGCCCGTACAATGTTTTGTCACAGAGAGCACATTTTCTCATCCCTCTTCAGGAAAGCACTCTCTGGTGCCCCTCTTATCATGAAGCCGCGGACCATAGAGTCTGCTATTAATATGAGACTGCCCCCAACTATGGATCAGACAAAACAACATACATAGAACCAAAATCCCATTCCTTCCCTCCCCCCTCCCACCCTCCCAACATGGTGGTGGCCCCTAATTGTGACTCCAATGGTTCATTCCACAAGAAAGGTGGATCGGTTCTAAATCTGGAAGAGGTGTAGTGCTCTAAGGGAGGCTGGGCAAACTACAGATGGAAGGCCCCGGGAGAGAAAGGAAACCAGCGGACCCCAGCGAAACTCGAAGTTTTTAAAAGCGTCCCTAGACACATCCGACATTCGCTCCATGCTAAGTAGGTTCCACAATCTGGAGTGCCACAGGGATATCGCCGGAGCATCCTTCCCCTAACTTTCGCAGCTCCCATACATAGCAACATGATCGCCTTGTCTGCCCTGGTCTGGTGTTCTAAAGAGGGATCATGCATGCCCAATAGCACTCCCTCCATAGTGGTCGGGACCGGGTAGCCCAACATCTCCTTAATATGGGCCAGTATTTCCTCCCAGAACGGACGAATGTGTGGACAGTCCCACCAGATATGTCGGAAGTCGCCCAGTAATCCACAACCTCTCCAACAGCGGTCTGATGTATTAGGGAAAATCTGTTTGAGCCTCGAGGGGGGGAGATACCAGTCCATCATGGTCTTAAGATGCGCCTCCCTAAGCGCTATGGAGTGGTTGAATTTCCCTATGTCCGACCACAGATGAGACCATTCGTCCTCTGTAATGTGTCGCTGTAGGAGTCCCTCCCTCATTGCCATGTAGCGCGGGCGCGGGGAATGTATGTTGGTGAGCAGGAAATGATAGAGGAAGGAAATCGCGCCCCTCATTGTCATGGCTTTAGTGAGAAAAGCTTCAAATTTCGTGAGAGGCCTAGTAGCAGCCCCCTGTATTTGTGGGGCCTGAGCCCAGTGCATCAGCTGAGTGTAACGGAATTGTTTGGTGTTTTGTAAACCAAAGTCCCTCTTGCAAGCATCAAATGTGAGGGGGTCGTAGTTGTGAAAAAGATGCGTCAGTGCCAAACACCCTCCCTCCCGCCATGCATCGAATGGACCCGCTTGCAAACCCGGCGGAAAAGCCGAGTTGAAATGTAAGGGCGTAAAGGGGGAGGGAAATGAAGTCCATCGCTCATCCTTGGTCACCGAGTCCCAGACCTGCAGAGTTGTGCATGTAGGTGTACTGATGTATGCGTTTACGGGTCGATCGCGTTTGGGTCGCCAGATGAGGTCCCAAATAGTCCGTCCAGTCACACTACGGTCCATGTGAAGCCAGTGTTTGTCGGAGTCATGTTTTACCCACTCTATCAACACCCGGAGTTGGGCAGCCTTGTAGTACAACTGAACGTCTGGCAAACCCACCCCTCCCTCCGCCTTGGAGTGTCTAAGAATGGAAAAGGAGAAGCGAGCCCTCCGCCCCTGCCACACAAAGTTGAGAAGCATAGACCTAGTGCGTTGAAAAAACTCCTTCTCTATGTTTATAGGGAGTGCTTGGAAGAGATAAAGTAGTTTGGGTAGGAGTGTCATTTTTATCGCATGAACGCGTCCCAGCCAGGACAGGAAGAGGGGCTTCCACTTGGTGAGCTCACGTTGTATTTGTGTAAGTATGGGTGGGAAGTTAGCCGCATACAGACCCTCCAATTTCGATGTGATCTGGACCCCCAAGTATTGAATGGAGGATGTGGCCCATTGGAGAGCTGTGAGAGGCCGCAGTCTATCAACCTCCGCTTTAGGTAAAGTAAGATTAAGAATCTCTGATTTATCCATATTGATCTTAAACCCCGCTACCCCCTCGAAGCGTGATAGTTCCTCTTGTAGCGGTGGTAGGGATTTAGCTGGGTCTGTGAGTGATAACAGAACATCATCCGCAAAAAGCAAAATTTTATGTTGTTCTCAGGTGAAAGGGATCCCCTGAATTGCCGGGTGTGCTCTAATCTCGATGGCTAGCGGTTCAATACTGAGAGCGAAGAGCAATGGCGAGAGAGGACAGCCCTGCCTGGTGCCCCTGGAATGCCGAAGAGAGGTCGACGCCACGCCAGCAACCATCACTCGAGATCGGGGTTGCTGATAATTAGCCCGAAGCATAGTAAGGAAGTTAGGGGCGAAGCCAAAAGCCTCCAGAGTGCGAAAAAGAAAGGGCCAGTCCACCCTGTCGAACGCCTTTCCTCCGTCCAGCCCCACCAAGACCGCAGGAATTCGGCACTTGTGTGCTTTTTCTATTATATGGACAATGTGACGCGTGTTGTCATGGGTCTGACGTCCTTTTATAAATCCTGATTGATCCAGGTGAATAAGGTCTGGTAGTATATTATTCAGCCGCCTAGCCAGAATAGAGGAGTAGAGTTTTGCGTCTAGGTTAAGCAAGGCAATGGGCCTGTAGGAAGAGCAAGATTGCGGGTCCTTCCCCGGTTTGGGTATGACTGTGATCACCGCTTCAGATATAGAACCGGTAGTCAGCCCCTCCGTTGCCATTTTATTAAAAAGCTGCGTCAAATGTGGAGCAATGTCCGGTGCAAATGTCTTATAGAAAAGGGCAGTAAGACCGTCCGGTCCCGGTGCTTTATGCCGCTTGAGCGCCTTTATGGCCGCTGTAACCTCATCAAGAGAGATGGGCGCCGGCAGGCGGTCATTATCCTCCAGTGAGACCTGCGGTAACTGGAGATTCCTGAGATAGTCCTGCTGGGCGGTAGGATCTAATCGTTCCCCTGTTTACAGCTTGTTATAGAAATCGCCAAAGATAGCCGCCTTATCCTCATCATCATGGGTGAGGTCACCCCGAGCTCCTCGGATACCCCCCACATACTCCCTAACCCTCTTATCTTTAAGCTGTCATGCCAGTTGTTTGCCAATTTTATTGCCCTGCAAATAAGAGAGTTGGCGTAGCTTGAGCAATGTGAATTCTGCCCGGTTGGAATATATAGAGCGGAGTTTCCCCCGCAGTGCCGTTAGGTTGCGCAGAGTCTGTCACGTGGGATGTGCTTTGTGATCCCGCTCGACGGCTGATAATTCCGTCTCTAGCTTTACCCTTTCCTGTGCTCTTTGGGAATTCAATGCCGAATTGAGAGATATGCATTGTCCACGAAAGACGGCCTTAAAGGCGTCCCAGTTGGTATAGTCAGATGTATCGTCAGGCTGATTAATATTAAAAAAATCCATAATACTTTCCCTTAGTTTCGTACATGTGTCTTTATTCTGCGATAGAGCGGGCGGAAAATACCATCTGGGTGGGGTCACCCGACCCACCCCCCACGCTAGTGATACCGCCAAAAGGCTGTGGTCGGAGACCGAAAGGGAAAAGATTTTCGCGTCCTGTAGGCCGCCTTGAAGTGATTGGCTCAAGAACACATAATCTAGCCGGGAGTAGGTCCGGTGTACGTGGGAATAGAAAGTATAGTCATGCGAGGCGGGATATATAGTGCGCCATGCGTCCAGAAGGCCCATATCTTGAATTTTTTGCCGGATTTCCGCGGAAAACGAACCCGTTTCCGACCGATGGGGGTGTGTGCTATCCAGGTCACTTTGCCAGGTTAAATTAAAATCCCCCATAAGGACTAAAGGGCCCTCCGCAAAGTCTACCAGCTTGCCCAGGAGATGCTGTAAGAAAGGGGATTGACCCGTGTTAGGGGCGTAAACCGCGACAAAAGTGCTTAGTCGCCCCTGAAGTCGCCCCTTCACCATGATCCATCGTCCATCCTTGTCGTGTTGTATATCTAGAGGTTGAAATCTTGTCGTCAATCGGAATAAGAGTGCCACCCCCCTGTGTTTTGTGAGTGCCGAGGACCGGTAAAACAACGGGTAGTGCTTGTGTCGCAGTCTCGTATTGTCTGATCTGGTCAAATGGGTCTCCTGTAGGGCCACTATGTCCAACGTGTGGTCAAGTATGTATTTCCAAACCCTCTGTCGTTTCTGTGGGGAGTTAAGGCCCTTTACATTCCAAGTGCCGCTAGTAATTGTCATGACGACCAAGGGGAAGAACAACTCATAATGCCCATCTCGCTAGAGATGCCCGCCCCGCCACTTGTCCCAGGGCCATTCCTGACCCCCTCCCTCCCTTCACATAGAGCTGTGCTGCGTTGTTGTGGTAAGCCTACCACCTTAAAAGTTAAGAAGCCACCACCATGTCCCACCCACTTCCACCCTACAAACCCCCCAAAACAAACCCAAAAACAACTAACTGCAACCCATCCAGTGATGGTAACGAACAATGACATTACCCCAGTTGGGGAGATCACACCCCCCATGACTTCGGGGAGGCGGTGGGGCCGAAGTCCCCGTTTATTTTACCTCTTTTATTTTGTTTCAGAACTTTATTTTGCCTCTTCCTGCTTGTTTCTAACTTTTTTTATGTTACTGATTGTTTCTGAACTCAATTTTCCATCTTTCTGTTCCTTTCTGATCTCTATTTTCCCTTTCTCTGCTCCCTGCTGACCAGTATTTTACTGATTTCTCCTTATTTCTGATCTTCATTTTGTCTCTTTCTGCTTGTTTTTGATCCCTATTTTTCCTCTTTCTTCTCCTTTCGGAGCTTTATTTTGCCTCTTTCTACTAATTTCTATCTCGATTTTGCCTCATTCTGCTCTTTTCTGACCTCTATTTTGACTCATTCTGCTAGTTTCTGATCTCTATTTCATGATTTCTCCTTATTTCTTACTATTATTTTGCCTTTTTCTACTCATTTCTGACATCTAGTTTACCTTTTTCTGATGTTTCTAACCTTTATTTTGCCTTTTTCTGCTCGTTTAAGATTTTTTTTTGCTTCTTTATACTCTCTGCTGGCTTTTAATTTGCCTGTTTATGCTCGTTTATGTTCTTTTATTTTCCCTCTTTCTGCTCCTTTCTGACATATGACCTTTATCTTGCCGCTTTCTGTTCATTGCTAAACTCTCTTTTGCTGCTTTCTCCTAATTTCTGACATTTATTTTAACTCTTTCTGCTCGTATCTGACCTTCAGTTTGCCTTTTAATGCTCATTTCTGTTATCAATTTTGCCTTTTTCTGCTTGTTTCTGACCTCTGTTTCACCTCTTTCTACATGTTTATGACCTTTATTCTATTCTTCTCTGACCTTTATTTTACCTCTTTCTGCTGGTGCTGACCTCTATTTAGTCTCTTTCTCCTTGATACTGACCTTTATTTTGCCTCTTTCTGATAATTTCTGAACTTTTATTTAGCCTCTTACTGCTCGTTTCTGACCTCAATTGTGCCTCTTTCTGCTCATTCCTCACCTTTATTTTACCTATTTCTGCTTGATTGTGATCTCTATTTTGCCTCTTTCTGCTTGTTTCTGTCCTTTATGTTCCATCTTTCTGCTCATTGCTGACTTTTATTTTACTTATTTCTATTCATTTCAGACCTTTATTTTGCCTCTTTCAGCTCGTTTCTGATGTTTTATTTTGCCTCTAAGTGCTCCTTTCTGACCTCTATGTTGCCTCTTTCTACTTGTTTCTGATCTCTATTTTGCATCTTGATGCTCATTACTGGTCTTTATTTTTCCTCTTTCTGCTTGTTTTATTTTTATTTTCCCTGTTTCTACTCATTGCTGACCTCTATTTTGCCTTTTTTTGCTAATTTCTGACCTTTATCTTGCTTCTTTCTGCTTGTTGCTGACCTCTATTTTGTCGATTTGTCCTTATTTCTGACTTTTATTGTTACTCTTACTGCTCTTTTCTAAGCTCTGTTTGGCATTGCCTCTGTTTATGACCCTTATTTTCCCTCTTCTGCTCCTTTCTGATCTTGCCCCTTTCTGCTAGTTGCTGACCTCTATTTTCTGGTTTCTCCTTATTTGTGACCTTTATATTACGTCTTTCTGCTAATTTATGTTCTCTATTTTTCCTATTTCTTCTCATTGCTGGCCTTTATTTTGCCACATTCTGATTATTTCTGTCCTTTATTTTCCCTGTTTCTACTCTTTGCTGACCTTTATTTTTCCTCTTTCTATTTGTTTCTGACCTTTATTTTGCCTCTTTTTGACAGTTTCTAACCTCTCTTTTGCCTTTTTCTTCTAATTTCTGACCTTTATCTTCCCTATTTCTGCTCATTGCTAACCTCCATTTTGCCGATTGTGCCTTATTTCTGACCTTTATTTTACATCTTTCTGCTCATTTTTGATCTCTATTTTGCCTATTTCTCCTCATTGCTGGCCTTCATTTTGCCTTTTGCTGCTCATTTCTGACCTTTATTTTTCATCTCTCTGTTCATTTCTGACCTATTTTGCCTCTTTCTGCTTGTTTCTAATCTCTATTTTGCCACTTTCTGCTCATTTGAGAAACAAGCAGAAAGAGGTAAAATAAAGGACAGAAATAAGGAGAAATTGGCAAAAAAGTGGTCAGCATCAAGCAGAAAGAGGCAAGATAAAGGTCAGAAGTTAGCAAAAAGAGGCAAAATAGAGGTCAGAAATGAGCAGAAAGAGGGAAAATAAAAGAACATAAACAAGCATAAAGAGGCAAAACAAATGCCAGCAATGAACATAAAAAGGCAAAATAAATATCTGAAATGAACAGAAAGACGACAAATAAAAGTCAGCAACGAGCAGAAGAGGGAAAATAAAGGACAGAAAAGAGCAGAAATAGGCACAATAGAGTTCAGAAACGAGCAGTAAGCGGCAACAAAAAGGTCAGAAATGAGCAGAAAGATGCAAAAAGAGGTCTGAAACTAGCAGAAAGCGGGAAAATAAAATGTCAGCAACAAGAAGAAGAGGCAAAATAGAGATCAGAAACGAACAGAGGAGGCAAAATATTGGTCTGAAATGAGCAGAAAGAGGCAAAATATTGGTCTGAAATGAGCAGTAAGAGGCAAAATAAAAGGTCAGAAATGAGCAGAAAGAGACAAAATAAAGATAAGAAATGAGCAGAAAAGGCAAATTAAAGGTCAGAAACGAGCAGAAAGACGAAAAATGTATATCAGAAACAAGCAGAAAAAGGAAAAATAAAGGTTAGAAACATGAAGAAAGAAGTAAAATAGAGGTCAGAAAAAAAGTAGAACGAGGCAAAATAAAGGTCAGACACAAGGAGAAAGAAGCAAAATAGAGGTCAGAAAAAAGCAGTAAGGCGCAATATAGAGATCAGAAACTTGCAGAAAGAGGAAAAATAAAGGTCAGAAAAGAGCAGAAAGATAGCAAAATAGAGATAAGAAGCAATTTGAAAGAGGCAAAATAAATGTCAGAAACAAGCAGAAAGGAGTAAAATAGAGCCCAGAAACGAGAAGAAAGAGGCAAGATAAAGGTAAAAACATTTGCAGAAACAGGCAAAGTAATGGTCAGACTAAAGAGATACAAAAGATATCATAAACAAGCAGATAGAGCAAAAAATGGTCAGAAACGAGCAGAAAGATGAAACATAGAGATTAGAAACCAGCAGAAAAAGGCAAAATAAAGGTCAGAAACAAGCAGAAAGATGCAAAATAGTGATCAGCAATGGGCAGAAAGAGGGAAACTAAAGGACAGAAACGAGCAGAAAGAAGCAAAATAGAGATCAGAAATGATGAGAGGGAGTAAATGTTAGAAATAAGCAGAAATAAATAAAATAGAGCTCAGAAAGAAGAAGAAAGAGGAAAGAGAAAGGTAAACAATTTGCAGAAAGAGGCAAAATAATGGTCAGAAACAAGAAGAAAGAGGCAAAGTAGAGATCAGAAACAAGTAAAAATCGGCAAAATTGAGGTCAGCAACAAACAGAAGCAAAATCGAGGTCAGAGCGAGCAGAAACAGGCACAGTAAATGTCAGAAACAAATAAAAACAGGGAAAAAAATGTCAGCAATGAGCAAAAAGTGGGAAACAAAGGACAGAAATAGGCAAACTAGAGATCAGAAATAAGCAGAAAATAAGGGTCAGAAACAAGCAGAAATAGAGAAAGTAAAGATCAGAAATTAATAGATGCAAAATAAAGGTCAGAAACTATCAGAAAGAGGAAAAATAGAGATCATAAATTAGCAGAAAAGCAAAATAAAGGTCAGAAACAAGCAGAAAGAGTTAATAAAGAGTCAAAATACATGTCAGAAATGAACAGAAATAGGCACCATAGAGATCAGAAACACGCAGGAAGAGGGAAACTAGATGTCAAAAAGAGCAAAAAGAGGCAAAATAGAGATCAGAAGAATGCAGACAAAGTCAAAATAAAGTTCAGGAATGAGCAGAAAGAGGCAAAATAGAGGTCAGCAATGAGCAGTAAGAGGCAAAATAAAAAGTGAGAAATGGGCAGAAAGAGGCAAAATAGAGATCAGAAAAGAGCATAAAGAGGCAAAATAAAGGTCAGAAGTGGCAAAATAGAGATCAGATATAAGCAGAAAGGGGAAAAATAGAGATCAGAAATAAGCAGGAAAAAGGCCAAACAAAGGATAGGAATATGGAGAATTTGGCAAAATCCATCTCAGCAAAGAGCAAAAAGAGGGAAATTAAAAGACAGAAAAAAGCAGAAAGATGGAAAATAGAGGTCAGAAACAATGCGAAAGAGGCAACATAGAGGTCAGAAACGAGCAGAAAGAGGCAAAACAGAGATCAGAAAGGAGCAGAAGGAGCCAAATTAAGCTCAGAAATTAGCAGAATGAGGAAAAATACAGATCAGAAATTAGCAGGAAAAGGCAAAATAAAGGTTAGAAACGAGCAGATAGAGGTAAAATAAAGGTCAGAAATGAGCAAAAAGAGGCAAAATAAAGGTCATAAATAAGGAGAAATCGGCAAAATGAAAGTCAGTAACGAGCAGAAAGAGGCAAGATAAAGGTGAGAAATTAGCAGAAAGAGGCACAATAAAGGTCAGAAACGAGCAGAAAGAGAGAAAATAAAGATCAGAAATTAATAGAAAGGGGCAAAATAAAGGTCAGAAAGAAGAAGAAAGAAGCAAAATATAGGTCATAAATGAGCAGTAGAGGTAAAATGGAGTTCAGAAATGAGTAGAAGGAGGCAGAATAAAGGTCAGAAACGAGCTGAAAGAGGCAAATTAAAGGTCACAAGAGAGGAGTAAAAAGGTAGAAATTGATCAGGAAATTAACAGAACCCACTTAGGCATTCATGCACCTACTCTCAGAGCAACTCAGACACTCTCACAGCCACTCACAGACCAATTTTGACACTCATGCACCCGCTCACAGATAAACACAGACACGTACACCCACTCACAGACCCAGACATTCATGCATCCACTTAGAGAATCACTCATACTCATTCACACCCACTAACATACCAAATCAGATACTCACACACCCACTCGTGGACCCACGCAGAGACTCAAAAACCCACTCATATACCAACTCAGACACTCATGCACTTACTCACAGACTGACTGACACATTCATGGAGACATTCTCAAACCCACTCTGATACCCTCTCACAGACCCACTCAGATACTCATGCACCCTCTCACAGACCCACTTGGACACTAATGCACTCACTCACACACCCACTGCGACTCTCATGCACTCACTCACACTCTCAAAGGTTGCAGGTTACAGTTAGGAAATAGCATTAAAAAAGGTAATTCACTGAAAAAACAAAAAATACAGGGATAATATAGTTAGGAAACAGAATTCTTAAAAAACTTAAAAATTCACAAAACAATCTGTTAATTTCTATGGTTTTTACAATTCTATTTCCTAACTATAACGTATCTGTAACTGTTGGGTTTTTCAGTGAATTTCCAAGGTTTTTTATTCTATTTCAGAAGAGTATCTTTTAAACTTTGAAATCAGGGGTTGGTTGGTACTGTTGTGAGTGTCTTTGTGTTTATATGGGTGTATAAGTGTATGCGAGTACACTTTGTTTTGTGCAGCCATAATTTAGTCTCTCTGTTTGTTTAACGGGTGTTAAGACTATTGGTGCTTGTAGGAAGCTGGCTCGCTATATAAAGTACTGAAAGAAGTACATTGTGCAGAGTCCAGTGGAACCCTTATTGGTATACAGAGGCTAAAGTAGATAATACTAATGCTCTTTTTGTGGTAGTGTGGACGAGCAGTTAGGCTTATCAGAGTGTAGTGCCAAGCATTTGTTGTACTCACAGAAGCAATAAATTAGACACACACTCAAGAATAAATCCAAGACCAATTTGTAAAAATAACCAAGATTTTTATATAATTTTCCAGTAGGTCAAACAGGTTTCAGGACCATGGGAGCACAGCTGGTTCATCGTTATCCAGACCGGGCGTGCTGGGTGCAGAGCAGATAAGGCATTGTGCTTCAAGATAGTTCTAGTGGTTGCAGAGGTGGTTCCGGGACAGTTGGGCTACTCGCAGAGTGGGTCTCAGGGATCTCTAAGTCCCTTGAATGTTGTCAGTGTCTTCTGTTTCTGAGATTCCGGGTTTTCGCACTGACTGCACTGACCGCACTGACCGCCGACTGCCGAGGAAGGAGGAAGGACGCCGAGGATGCCGAGATTGCCGAATTGCCGAAACTGCTGTCTCGTGCCCCCGTAGCTCCTAGCTCTTGGCCCCCGGCTCCTGACTCCCAGCGCTGCTCGAGGCGCTGTGCAGTGCTGTGTCCGAGGGGTTCACGGCAAGCCGAGAGGAGAGGAGCGGAGCATGTGGAGCAGAGCGGGCTGCGAGCGCGCGGCAGGGGTGCTGAGTCGGTGCTGCATCGAGTTGGTGCTGCACCGGCGTGAGTTGGCGCCTTGCCTCTAGCGCCCCTTGTGCCCTGGGATTCAGCCTTGCTACAGCCTCGCTACTGACTATTGCTGTTACGGTCTACCACGGCCATGGTAGACGGGTGGACAGCACGGCGGAGTGGTGAGGCAGGCTGGCCTAACAGCGGAGGATAAGCGGGGGACAAGCGGACAAAGCAGTGAGTGCAAGCTGAGCAGCTGAGTAGCTGAGTAGCTGACCAAGCTGAGTCAGCTGCGATTAAGAGGCGGCACAACGCCCGCTGCTAATCCACTGCTAACCCACTGCTAACCGGTCTGGAATACAGTTCGCGTTTTGCAGCCGTGCCAGAACAGAACAGAACAGAACAGAGCAGAGCAGGAGTCGTGGCAGAGGCGGAGGTGAGCGGGCTGTGCGATCCAGCCGACAGGTCCGCCCGCACGCCCACCTGAGGCTCTTCACCATCGGTCTTTCCTATTGGACGGCCCGACCTCCTGTGCGCAGCGGGGGAAACGAAGCGTGGACGCGGCTGGAGCTGCAGGGGGGTGCCACGAGAGCTGCGAATAAGCCGGGAGACGCTGTGAGACGCGGCAGGCAGGCAGGCAGGAGCCGTGGGTGGCCGTTAAAAACCTGCCGGGAAAACCTGCCATCGCAAGGGCAGTAGGAGCCATCTGCTTTTCTTCATGGCCCACGTCCAGCGCTCCAGTATTCCCAGCATTTCCAGGTACGTCGCGAAGGAGTCATCTCCCACATCTCCCACATTTAACATGCTGTGGTGAGCCGCAGGATTGCCGCAAGTCCCCGCGTGGGGCCTTTCTGGTTTTGGTTTGTGGTGTCCGCTGACTCTTGCTGATACTTGCCGACCCTTGTGGCCCCTCCCCCAAAAAAGGGGGGTTCAGGGTCGTTTTAAGAAAAGAAAGCAGCGGCCAGGGCAGCTGACTTCGGAGCACAGGGTTCACGGTTCGATCCCCGGCTCCGGCAGCAGCTCAGCTCAGCACCATGTGACTCTGGGCAATAGCTCACTTAATTTCCACTACGGCCCCCAGCGCCTTGAGACCCATAAGGGTGAGTAGCTGCGCTATATAAAAACGGACTTACATTTTTACATTTACATTTACATTTTACAATCAGTACATCTAGCTCGGGCAGAGAGCGGGGTGGGGGCCAGCCGAGGACAGCAGCACGTTGGTGCATCGAGCATCTCCCCCCCCCTGAAAATTCCACTGGTCTGAGCCAGGACAAAATCAGGCAGCAGTTTATTAAAGCCTATTAAAGCCCAAGGAAGACACCCTATTAGATCCCATAGATTGGAAGTATGAGATCAGGGCGGGTCCGCGGGGTGCTCAAACCTGCGAGCAGAACAGGCAACATTGGCAGCAATTTAAGTAATACAACCAAACGGAAAAGGAAGTCGAAACCACTGGAATGCATAGAGGGGGAGCCGCAGGTCAAGACCAGACCGGTAATGCAGGCAGAGGGCACTATAATCGAATTAACTTCAGACACAGTGAGGCTTAGCAAATTGACGCCAGAGTCGAAAATGCCGAAATATCACCTTTTTCAACCCTGCTTTCATGCCCCACCGTATCTGCGGGTCTTCAAACACCACTCCTCCCCAAGAGGACAGAGGTAAGGAGGAAGGGATTGAAGGGCCTATTACCCAAGGAGGAAGGGGGGAAAGCCAAGGGGCGGACAGCTCAATAACATCCCCATATGGCCCAGTACCCGCTGCAAGTTGGCATCTCAAGACCCCGGAGAAAAAGCGTAATGAACTGTACTCAGAGGTAGCACAAAATCCGCCTCAAGACGGGGGGCCAAGATCGAACTTAGCAGTGCAAGAGAAGAACAGGCAAGAAACATCGTAGCCTCAGGTAATTGCAACCCTGCAAATACCCACCACACTCCTACGCCTACGGTCATATTGCGCAGGTCCCCCACCCAATATAAAAAGGACAAAAAGGACGGAGGTAACCGCACAGGTAACTGCATATTACTAGAGCCACTGACCATCAACGAGCAAGATAATCCGACAGCCATTCTCCGGTTGGGATCCAAAGCCAACCCCCCAGAGGGCATCCTGGTAAATAATATAGATGGATTAAAGGCAAAAGGGGGCTCAATACTTGAAAACCTAAAGGACAAGCCGCACTCAGAAAATGAAAATGAAGTACGTATCCCCCCTATGCAACTCAAATGCAAACCAGCGTTCTCTCAAAACAGCCTGCTGCTGGATGAATCAGAAGAACTAGATCAACATTCATACTTAGACAAGGAGGAGTGGGAAGCACTCCTGGCAGCTTACCGGGGGGATACGCACAGGAGCGAACCAGCAGAAAACCCAAAAACTGATGGTTGCAAGGCGACAGTGGAGGGGGCGCTTGCGCTGCCCATCTGCACAATCAGTGAAACTAGAGTACACCATGGGAAAATGCAAAAAACAGATAAAGGCAGCAAAACCGGCAGTGAGGCTGGCAACCTCAAAGAGGACGGACAAGGAACCGCTCAAGGGGATGCCCAAGGGGATGCATGGGAAAGCTTGCTTAAAACCGTGCAACTCCTGGTAGAGGCCCTACAATACCAGACAGACAAAATGGACTTGCAATTATCCCTACTGAACACCCTGGCAGTCTATGTGGTATCGATTGACGGCAAGTTGGGAAAATTGAACACGAGGCTGCAAAGTACTCAGGATCATATTTTAGACAACTATCGATCCTGCGCATGCAGCCCAATTGTGGACAAATTGGTAACTCTTCCAGCGATGCTGATGGATCTATGCGCACAAGTAAAAAAGGCATCAAATAACGCCAATACACAGCCTTCAAAAGGGCAATCCCTGCTTGGTCATGGTGAAGACGTAGTAATTTACCAGTATGGGCCAGTCAACGAGGAGCTAACACCAACTGTTATTAAACAAGCAGAAAACAATACCAACATTGACAATAGTAAGCAAACAATAGCACTGCTACCTAGCCACAGCCACACACCAGAACAAGTAGTGGCAGCTAAAGGAGAAACACAATTAAATGCAAAACAAAGACGTGCACAGAAACGGAAAGGGCGGAACCAGAAACAAAGCCTCACTAGGATTGGATTTCAACGACTCTTTGGGACATCAGTAGTGCAAGAAGGGATAATGCAACAGCCCATTAGGACTCTGCCAGCACACAATGGGGAAATGCAACAGAATATTCCCACTCCAGAACCAAACAATAGCTCTGCAAATATGTCTAGCTGCGCCCATGCCCTACCAAGCAGAAATCGAGACACTAGTGCAGCTGAGGACGCACATGAGAACGTGGGAGTAGACCCCCCCCCAACCGCGCTTGGTGGGAAATCTCATCGCAAACCAAATTAAAACCAGAATTGAAGGAGAAAAAGGGATGAGGACCCAAACCTCAGAGACCAACCAGGATTCTAGACATCTTGACAACCCCTGGGTATTATTTACAAACGATAAGGTTGTCGCTGGGAGGTATACTAACCAGGGGAACCCGGACATGCCTCTCAGCGAACATACAGCCAAAAGGGAGGGAGAGAAGTTACAGAACAGCCAGCTCCTCCCTTTAGGCTCACCAGCTTCACAAATAACAGCTAAAAGCTCCTCAATAGCTCAAAAACAGAATCGAACCAGTCTTGACCCAAAATGCCAAGGAAGTCTAGGTTCCACGGAAACGAACCAAATGGCACTGGGACATCCACAAAACGAGGCCAGCTGGCCAACTATAAATAATCATACTAACGTCACTACATGTGCAAGGGCGAAGGAAACAAATGCAACATGGTTCATGCCCGAATACATCTCTAAAGGAAGGCATGACATTCTGAACCGAGGCAATATACTGCGGTTATTATCTCACATAACCACACTGGCAGATATACCGACGACAGAATTGGAGTCAATTGAATTTATTAATTGTGGGGACTTAAAGACAGGAGAAAAAACAAGAGCGACATGGACCTCTCCTACGATAGCACACAAAATACTTAAAGAAAGTGACATCCTAAAATCTTGGGGGATAACCATTGCCCCGTATTTTAAGCCAGGATATCCAGATCTGTTAATTCCAGAACCCCTGAGGGCTTCTGAGATGGCTGCCAGCAGACCAATAACATCAGTGCTGAGAGGAGCCACAGGGCACAGTAATAGCGACAAGAGGCACCAGCATGAGGAATTAAGAAGCCGCAACGATCACTTTACTCCGCAAGTTCGGGAAGATGACATAAGATGGATCGCGCGAACCATAAACAACACAAGAGATTGACAAGACAATTGCCCGTTAAACACAGCAAACACAAAGGGGACAGTACGGATCTGTTCCTGGAATGTAAATGGGCTCGCCAACAAACTAGCCGATTTGGACTTTGTCACTTATGTTAGGGCCTTTGACATTGTGGCACTACAAGAAACATGGGTAATAGACCCGCCTCACCTCCAAGGATTTCTGCGCTTCTCTATAAACGCAACTAGGGGAGCAAAATACGGCCATCTGCCAGGAGGCTTGGTCACCTACGTCGCAAATACAGCCGTCTATTCTGTTCGCATTTTTGGTCCCACAACACAGTCAATATTAGCAGTTAATATTTCCTTCTCATCACCATCGGTAAATAAAAGGGATTCTGATATCATGTTGCTAAATGTGTATATCCAACCTATATATAAAACCAAAATAGTGAAGAAAATGTGCAACTTTGTGGAAACATGCATAAGCGAAGGATCCACAACTGATCTCGTCTTAACTGGGGACCTAAATCACAATTTAATGGGATCCTCCACGGACGAAGAAGTACTTTTGCAAAATGTAATCTGAAATATCCCGCCGCAAGGAAAATCTCAAGCGTGCAAACAAACCAAGATAGGACAAACAACCGTGGAGGACTTGGAACATCTTAATTTGAGGGCAATAAATGGTAGATCAGTGAAAGACAACCCCCCCGTGACGACATACAGCTCCACAAATACAAGCTCGATTCTGGACTACACTTTCGTCTCCCTAGGCCTCTTTCAACAAATTGCATCGTTCCAGTTGGGAAATAAAGGCAAAAGTGATCATCGGCCTCATGAAATAGAATTGAGAGCAGTCACTCCAACACTCGAACGTTGCCGGGAGCCTCAAGGAGTAATTGCCACCATTAACCTAAGAAGAATAAAATTCAAGATAGCCGCAGGAAGCGAGATGCTTGAAATCGCAAAACAACATTTTGCTGCAAGGGTCGGAGATGGCGAAGTGGAAAAATTGAGAAACTTCCTATTAGCGATGGAGGCACATGCGACTAAGACCAAACCACCAAACCTGCAAAGATTCAGAGGCACGAAGCCCATATTATATAGCGCTAAGCAAGAAATCAAGTTAGCAAAAAAAAGGATTCAACAACTACTGAGACACCTTCGACACAAGCCTAGTGATGAAACACACTTACAAGCATTACGGAAACAAAGGGCAGTCCTCAAAAAACTAAAAAGGGACGCAAATAGAGCCATGGAGGAGGATCTATGGGTCAAACTACATGCTGATGTCAAACATAATAACAGCACCAGATTTTGGAGCACTATAAACCAATTCATTCACCATAATCACGACGGCGTTTCCTCAAACATCACAGAGGAAGTCTGGGTAAAACATCTCAGGTCTCACTTTCAACAAGGCACTGAACACAACGTGCAGTGCCAAGCATGGCAAAATGAATCCGACTGTCAAACGACACTCAAGGCCTGGCCCGAAATCAATATCGCCGTCTCTGGGCAATTAGGGATAGACCAACTAACTGAGGCTCAACAAACGGCCCAAATTGACGCCATCAAAAGGCAGATAGGAAAGGGGAGAAGAGAAGGTGCTCCTGGCCCAAACGGAATTCCACCAGTACTTTACAAACAGGAGGCAACTTTCTGGGCAGAAGCACTGGGCCCACTTTTCAGAGAAATTAGAACATTGAACATCCTGCCCAGTTCATGGAGAGGCTCAATTATTTCCCCAATCCACAAATCGGGCGATAAGTCAGAACCATAAAATTACCGATTAGTGGCTCTATTAGACAATGAAGCAAAATTCTTTGCAGGCTTGTTATTGGAGGACCTCCAGGCATGAGTGAAAGAAAAATCTGCAATTCCTCTTCAACAGACCGGCTTTATAAAATCAGTTGGGACAATAACTAATATTTTAAGCATGGCGATGCTCATGGACAAGACTGAGGCTACACGGACGTCTCTATACCTTTGCTTTATTGACTACCAGGCCGCTTTTGATCATGTTAATCGTATTAGACTCTGGTCCAAATTACATCGTTGGGGGCTTCCTCAGCCCCTACTTAACCTGATCATAAATATGCATACGGACACGTGGCTACAGGTGAAGCTGGGTAATGGAACCTTCTTGTCAGAACACATTCCCACGGAAAAAGGCCTGAAACAGGGCTGTGTTTTAGCACCCACCCTTTTTAATCTGTATATAGCCGATCTAGTCCCGCTCCTAATCAGCTGCAATTCACATGCTCCGAAATTAGGTGACACAGCATTACCCTGCCTCCTTTATGCAGACGACATAGTCCTGATCAGCAAAACAAAAGTTGGGCTACAACATCTCTTAAATACTACGCGGGACTTCTCCCAAGCAAATGATTTATCGATCAACTTGGATAAAACAAGAACAATGATAATCGGGAAAAAAAGGCGACAAACCGTAGCCTGGTTTTGGGACAGACCAGAATCGAAGACACAAAAGAATATAAATATCTCGGCGTGAAGATGGATACTGGCGGTCATTTCTTGGCACAGAAGAACAGCATAAGGCATAAAGGTTTAATAATCGCAACCTTCTTAAAAACATTAAACTCTAAATTATCTGGCCCATTGATCCAGCCACTGGCTGAGGTGGTTCGTGCTAAACTCTTACCAACAATCACCTATGGTAGCAAGGCACAGAAAGGTAGGGATGCGAAAACACTCAACGCCACAGTAATAATGGCATACAGGGTCATTTTTGGGCTGCCGAAATACACTTCACCCGCGCAAATTAGACTTGAGTTTGGCGTTTTAAAACAATCAATTGCCAGACAAGGGGCCTACATCACTGCATGGAATAAAGTGCGAAAAACACCTCGGGGAACGTTAAACGAACAGCTGTGGAAAGATCTACAAATGCACACTACATCATCAGCAGCGAAGTATCTTCACAGCAGTATACACAAATTAGGGCTAAACCAACTTTGGGAAACTTCGATAACTACCCTAATATTTAAAAAGACAGTGTGGAAGACGGTGAAATTACTCTCATGGCTGGAGGACAAGGCTGCACTTTCAAAGCGAGCCCATGGATGGATGACCTTGAATACATACACAAAGCCGGGCGCCCAAGCTTATTTTAACCTGGAATATGACAAACACATACAAATTGCATTTATGAAATATAGATTTGGCCTGCTCCCCTGTGCACAGCATCTCCCACCATGGCTACATAATAAAGCAGGCTCTGTGTGCCGACTATGCGGAACAGCTCAGGAAGACCTGCTGCACTTACTATGCTCCTGCAAAGAACTCCTCAAAGAACAAAAGAAATTGTTGAAACAACTGTTTAATCGACGAGGGATTCAAACAAGGAGGCAAGCCCTGCTGGCATGTTTTGCACCCAGCGATCCACAATTGAACTGCAGAGCAGTAACGTTTTTGAGACTGTGCGGAAGGAAAATGCCAGAAATGGAGACATCAAGAACCCAGTCAGAAATAACATAAGCTAATGTGTAAGCCAGTCTGAAGACATTTTAACTTATAATTAAGCAGATAAAACTGACAATTCACTATGCTGCTATAGTTGTTCAAAAGCAGCAAGCTCTTTTAGTATGGTTTTAAGACATGAGTGTTATGAAGGAATAAGGTTTATGTATGTACATGACAGATTTTTAACTGAATATATTTTTCTTTTGTATTGCAACGGTTTTAATTAACTA
>CAWUFW010021924.1:0-108217 GCA_963921515.1 Calotriton arnoldi
ATCGAGCATCGTCTCACCCTGCATCGCACGCCTTGTACTCACCGACTCCGTCTGCACGACGCTCATCGAGCCGCTGCCTGCACCGCATCGAGGGACACCGCACCTTGCATCGCTCCGTCTTGCACCGCAACCGCGACGAACGCCGAACGGCTCGTACACTCCGTACCAGCCACATCGAGAAAGGTACTGTGACCGAGTCTGTTCACGACTCTGCTGGCCCGTATCGACGCGGTCGGCTGGAACTGTTAGACTCTGTGGTTTTCAGCATCACGGTAGGCTCGGACGGAGCTACCGACTCGTACGAACTTTGCTTTTGTGCTATTCCTGCAAAGAAGAAGTTACCTTATCAAGCATTCATTTTTAAAGTATCGTATTGTGGATTTTTGTCGTAATTGGTCTTGTCTTGAGTATATAAAATATTGGTTATTTTTCTAAACTGGTGTGGTGTCCGTTTGTAGTGCTTACACTGTATTACTGTTGGTTATGTGCAAATGCTTTACACACTGCCTCTGAATTAAGCCTGACTGCTCGTGCCAAGCTACCACGAGGGTGAGCAGGGGTTACTTCACGAGTGTAACAACCCTTACCCTGACTAGGAAGAAGGGTCCCTACTTGGACAAAGGTGCAAGCCCTTGCCAACTAGAGATCCCATTTCTAACAGTATGTGGCCTATTTGGCTCCTCACCTGGTGACACCATTCGACTCTGCATTAGAATCAGGCTGTCTCCCATAGACCTTACATAAGGCACTGTTGTTCTACCTGTTACAGCCAGGAAAAGACACGTTGAGCCCGTCCTCCTGTCGCCTCATCACTATCCTCAACATGGAGTACAAGATCCTTGCCAAGATCTTGGCCTCTAGAATCCAATGAGTTCTTTCCCGCTTGGTCCATGCAAACCTGTGCGGCTTTTTTCCAGGCCACAACAAGGCTTTCAATATTAGACGTCTTTTCTGTGTCCTAGAGGGGGCAAAGTCCACCTGACCCCTAACAGCTGCCCTGGTCTTTGACTTAGAGAATGCCTTCGATTCAATCAGCTGGGACTACCTTTTCAAGGTGTTTCGTCGCTTTCGGTGCGGAGACTGATTTTCTAAGCTCGCCTGGCTGCTTTATGGGGCTCCCACCATACGGGTTAGAACGGGGGATTTTATATCCCAAGCAATCCCAGTGAAGAGGGGCACCGATCAGGGGTGTCCCCTACCCCCACTACTGTTTGCCTTTGTGGTGGAGCCATTAGCTGCTCATGCCCGACAAATGGGGAACCAATAGGGTATCCTCCTCCCTGATGGTACCCATGCAATCTCTCTTTATGAAGATGATGTCTTATTTTACTTTGAGATTTCTCAGCTGATCTTTCCAGTCTGACCAAACTCCTGTCCACCTTCAGTGATCTCTCAGGGCTCCAACTAAGCTGGGCAAAGTCATGTGTTTGCCCTCTGATGCCCTTGACGCCCTTCATCCTGGTGGTGATGGGCGGAACACCTCTATGGTGAGAGGACCGATCATTCTGATATGTCGGCATTAATATCTATGATGCTTACCTGGATCTCTTGGAGGGCAACTTGACCAAGATGGTATCCCGCCTCAGGGTCCATGTCACCTTTTGGAAATCCCCTCAACTCTATGAAAAAGGATGTATTGTCCTTGCAAAAACAGTAATGCTCCCCCATCTGCTCGGCCATTTTACTACTCTTCCAGTGATCACATACCTATCACTGTTCTGTGACTTACACTAGTTACTGTGGGACCTTATCTGGCATCGCAGTAGATGCAGAGTGACCCTCATAAAATTGCAGCTGCCACTGGAGTCTGGTGGACTTGGAGTCCCTAACTTCGAATTACACTTCTTGGCCTCTCAATTGCAATAGCTAACCCGCTGGTTGGTTGGCCATGACTTGGCAGATACTAGCACCATCGAGCCTGCCTTGACCAAGGCAGCACTTCTTACCCTTTTAACTCCTGGAGCCCGGTCATCTCAAACACTCCCAAGTTTAGTAAGAGTGGTGTTTCAGTGTCTCCGGAGAGGTTACTGACTTACTCTCCCTCGTATGTCCCTCTATCCATCCTCCTACTGGGGCTCCCTGGTGAGCCTTGGGCTCTCTCCAAAATGTTCTACAAGTTTGGTGCTAAGCCAACCTGTCGATGCTCGGGCACTTGTTTGCCAATGGCCAACTCCTCTCTTTCGAAGAACTGGTGGAGCTTTATGGACTTCACGAAGGACAGTTCCTTATTTATGGCCTCCTCCGCTACTTCTGAGAGACCGATGGCAAGTTGACACTTCTGAACCACCTATGAACACCTTAGTTGATAGCCTACATACGTTTGGAAATGGACGGAGACTACTGACCTGCCTCATGATGGATATGATTACGCACACCTTGCTCTTCTTGCAGCCTCTTCACGACACCTGGAAGGCAGATTTTGATTAGGCGCTACGTGACCTGGAATGGTTGAAGGCGTTGACACACCCACACATGATCTCCCTCAATGCCAGACTGCAAGAATTCAATTTTATATACTACACAGTGTGTCCCTCTCACCGCAGCGAATCCACCAAATCTTCCCGTCATCCTCAGACACGTGCATCCAGTGACAGGCCTCAGTTGTGGATCTCAGAAATATCTTATGGGACTGCCTGACTCTTACCTGGTATTAACACAATGTCATTTCAGCCATAGCCTCCACCACGGGCCACCCGCTTCTTTACACCTGGGAGATTGGTGTGCTAGGCATTTACCCACGCTAGAAGAAATATAGGACAGTGGCCTATTTTACTGATTTAGCCCTAGCCCTGGTTAAACTTGCTGTGGAAGAGCGCAACCCCCCTAGCAGTGCAGCCTGGAGGGCCGCTGTGGTATGTTGCATAGAGGCCGAGTTGACAGCACTACATAGGGATGATGCCAGCTGTCTCTGCCTCCATCCTAAAGCCCCACTCTGGTACCAATTGCTGTCATGGTTCCAGGGGACTGACTAAGAACCTCCCCCCTCCCTCCCTATGAGATTCCCTGCTTTGCCCATCCCGAGTTCCCATGTCACTGGAGGGATCAGCCAGGCCCCACCCTCACCCCCTACTGAGCATGAATCAGCCCCCCCGCCTGACTAACCAACCCCTGCACCTCTGCAATATATCCACTAATCTAGTCCCCCCACTTCCCCAACCTGGTCCACCTCCCCTCAGGGTCGGACTGGCCTATAGGGTAACCAGGCAGCGCCCGATGGACCTGTCCAACAGATCAGTGTGTTGGACGGATTTAGCCTGTTTGTGGGCCCTTCTTTATGGTCTGCTGGGACAGTTCTTACTGTTGATTTACTGCTTATTCAAAACAAACATTGGCTGCAGCAAACTCAAATCCATGCAGTCTTCCTGACATTGCAAAGCACGTATGCACTGTGTCTTTACAAGTTCAAACTGCCCCAATTTGCAAAGCTGTGTCCTCTTCTAGCTTACTAATTCACTAACGGTGGCCTTTTTATGTTGTTGCCTGGGACTATTTTTTGTCTCAGTCCGACGCTGCCTACCCTCCCCACTGCTGCAACCTGTTATATGTTTGCTGATATGGTGTAATTATACTCTGGAAATAGTTGCCGCATTTTGACACTTGGGACTTCTGTGCCCCCATTTTTTTTTCTGATGGACTATTCTCCTTTAAGAAATGATCGACTCCGGAGCTCATCTGTTCTATATAATGTAGCCTCCAGTATTAAGGCTATGTAACCCGAAGCAGTCTCCTTGTTTATTCAAATCAATAAAATGTGTTTTTTTTAAAATCAACAGCTCGGAAGCTCCGTTTATGGACTCATGTTGGAAATTACCATCAGTACCACAACTGCTCCTGGTATAGGCTAATATTTGCAATTTATTTTCACACCTCAGGCCAGATGTATTAAAAGAAAGATCACAAAAAGTGGTCACAAATTGCTCACCGACTTTTGGCGGGCAGTCTTTAATTTTACAATGAGACCTATGTAGTAATAGGTTGCATCACAAAATGTCCAGTTGCAGGGTTTCGCACAGTGACCTGCTGAATGAATATTAATTATACATTTTAGTGCCCTTTAAGGAACAGAAGACTACCATTACTGTGTTTTCATTCCCATTCCCAAACATCAAACTTTTCATTCAAAGATGCCCATGTTCGTAAAAGGATCTAGTGCTGCTTTAAAAAAAGTTTTCTCATTTGAGAAAACGTTTGGGGGACCAGGCAGTCCGCTAGACCAGTGCCTGCTACCTCAAATGTCACATGACACCATTCAAGCTTTCCATATCAGCAAGGGGACAGTGCCTACATTCTCTTAGAACAGATATGCATATCAGCACCAGACAAATTCTGGAAATTATATAATCACCTGGACAGCCTAATGTACAGACTAATACTGGAAATTATATAATCACCTGGACAGCCTAATGTACAGACAATTACTGGAAATTATATAATCACCTGGACAGCATGGGCAAACGATCGGGAACTAAAACATGACATAGACTGCGCCCCAACAGATGAAACAGAAATCGATATCCACTCTTGATCAGCTTTCTACGTAGAAATCCTAATGTACACCTGAAGTAATCCAGGAACTGTCTAATGCTGAAAATCACATATGCACCTGGATAGCCACATCCATAGAATAGTGCACCTGAAGAGCTTCGCATATAGGCGAACACTGTCATATCAGCAGCTCTTGGAAAACTCCTTCTTAACTCTGGGCATAGTACTACGCTAAACTCAAGAAGCATGTGTAGTTCACACTACTACACAAATTGCACGTACCACAGTGCAAAAACTGTGCTAAAACACATAGCATAGCAGCAAAATCATCAACACCTACAAATGCTTTGATAAAACAATTTTACATACTAAAAAAAAAGCATATAACCAATTCACAAAAGTGAACTTTGAGAATGAAAATATTAGGCAATGAGAGAGGTGATGATTTTGGGGTCCCCTAACCTAGGGGAGGACCAAGCAGATGCCTTGAACACAAAGAAGCATATCATGCTGAACGCATTCAGTGGTGGTCCCTTCCTCCTAGGACCACCCCAAGCACAGTTATGGGCAAAAATACAATCCAACCAAAGGCCCTGCAAAGCATTATGGGACGAGATTAGCAGTGGGCAGTGAATATTATAGTGTCCAATATCAAAATAATTCTACAAAGAGCTGCAGTTCAACTAGTCGTTACTAGATGTCCCTCACGAGTCAAATCCAAAAGCATTGAAATTATTATTACATCAAGCTGCAGTCTGCAGTTCCACTAGTCGTTACTAGATGTCCCTCACGAGTCAAATGCAAAAGCATTGAAACCCTTTCATGAATCTTTTGCATTTGACTCGTGAGGGACATCTAGTGACGACTAGTGGAACTGCAGCTTGATGTAATAATAATTTCAATGCTTTTGCATTTGACTGGTGAGGGACATCTAGTAACGACTAGTTGAACTGCAGCTCTTTGTAGAATTATTTTGATATTGGATACTATAATATTCACTGCCCACTGCTAATCTCGTCCCATAATGCTTTGCAGGGCCTTTTGTTGGGATTGTATTTTTGCCAATAACTGTGCTTGGGGTGGTCCTAAGAGGATGGGACCACCACCGAATCGTTCAACAAGATGTGCTTTTTGTTTTCAAGGCATCTGCTTGGTTCTCTCCCTAGGTTAGGGAGGATCCCAAAATCATCACCTCTCTCACTGCTTGTTAACTTATCGTTTTCATTTTTGAGAAATGACTATATGCATTTTAGCATATAAAGACAGAGATAACTTGTATTGTGCAAGATGCTGTTTTGCTATTGTGTAGTTTGAGTAGTTCAAAATGTACTACGCGTAGTGCTACTACGCAAAGTACGCCCGGGGTTAGTCCTTCTATACACATATGCATGAAATGTACATGAGCTCGCTCCATTGACATATACACGGTATACATCTCAATAAGTAAACTGCTGTCTTGCATAGATTAAATAAAGAATATCCATAGCATCACCTGAACAGGTCAATGCATAGGCTAGTGCAGAGTATCCAGATCCGCCCCTGCACAGCTGCATGTATTGGGTAATTCTATTAATTTAGTATCATCACCTGCACTGCTCTTCATATAGGCTAATGGTTTAAAATAGTATAAGCTCATAAACAGCACCCTCCATAGATTAATGCTAGCGATACATATCAGCCTGTGGACAGCTCCCTGTGTAGAGGAATGCTTGAAACCCATATCAGCCTGTGGACAGCTCCCTGTGTATAGGAATGCTTGAAACCCATATCAGCCTGTGGACAGCTCCCTGTGTAGAGGAATGCTTGAAACCCATATCAGCCTGTGGACGGCTCCCTGTATAGAGGGAAGCTTAAAACCCATATCAGTACCTGGTCAGCTCCCTTTCTAAACCAATGCTGGATACTTACATCAGGCCTCGGACAGCTCCCTGCTTAGACTAATGATAAGTGCTTATGAGACCCGGAGAACAACTCTACGTAGAGGCTAATGTTGGAAATGAGTGTCAGCACAGTTCTAAATCTGTGTTTATACTAATGATCGAATTTCATATTAGCACCTGGCAGGTCCTTCTATAAACTTATGCTCTCAATCAACACTTAGAGCAAGACCACTCGAGGTCCACCTCAATGCTGGATACCCACATCAGCACCGCGACAGTTCCACCTATAAGATCATGCTGATAATTTGTATCAGCACCTAAACAGTTCACACCACAGGTTAATGTTTGAAATCTGAATCAGTAACTATTCTATTCCCTGTAGAGTATAATACTAGTGATCCATACAAGTAACCGGACAGCTCAAGGCTGAGGCTAATGCTGGTATCTGTATCAGCACCGGGGCCGCTAATTGCTGAGTTTAATGCTGGGTATCCATATCAGCACCCAAACAGCCCTCGGCAGAGGCTAACGCTGGGTATCCATATCAGCACCCAGACAGTCCAGGCTGAGGATAATGCCTGATAACCATGTCAGCACCTGGACAGCTCACGGCTGAGGCTAACGCTGGGTATCCATATCTGCACCATGTACGCACTCGGGCTGGAAATTATATCAGCAGCACCTCAACATTGTCACTTTTTGACTCGTGCTAGAAATTTATATCAGCAACTCCATGTCTCTCTGTCCATAGAGCACTGCTAGAGGTCCGCCTCTGCGCCTCGACAGATCCATCCTGCAACAGCAGGCCTCCAGCTACAGCCCAGTGCTAGAAACAATACACACCCCTGGAGGGCCGCCGGCACTGACTACAGCTTTCTCTGAATTTCAGTGTCAGGACAGCTCCACATGTACCCTAACCCTGTACATTGGCATCAGACGTTAGACAGAGCCATGATCTGAGTAGTGATTGCACCACATACGAGCATCTGGACATTCTGCTCCGTATACTATCTATTGCTGCTAAGACCTGGACGACGCCCCGCATAGGCTAAAGGTGAGCGTCTATATCGTCCCTGGAAACCTCCGTGTTTAGGCTGATTTAGCTAGTCAGTATCAGCGGCATACAGGTAATGTGTTAAACTATTACCAGAACCCCATTCAGCGCATAGACAGCTACCCCCATGGTGTACTACTAGAAACTCTTACCCCACCTGGGAGAATCCATTCACAGGTTAGCACAGGACATGATCTCACCGCATGGGCCGCTCCCTCCACAGACTAATGGTGAGTAGTCATAGTACCATATGGGTCTCTCCCTGCAAAGGCTAACCCTGGCTATCCATATCCGCTCCCAAACAGCTCTAAATATTGGCCAGTATGGGGAATTAGCATGAGTACCTCGACACTTATGCATTTAGACAGAAATCCATATCATCACATTGAAAGCCCTCTCAGTAGATTTAAGGTAGATTTCCATATCTGAGACCCTCCATAACCTAATATCAAAAATCTAAATTTGCATCTAAACCACTTCCCCGTAGCCTATAAGATCCATATTAGGCTTGTGCTCAACTTTTTGCTATGTCAAGGTAATCTAGTCAAATTTCCCAATTTCTTGCTATACAACATCTGCAAAATGTTCACAATTTGAAATAATGTGAAATTTTGCATAATGTTTGCTTGTGACTGACTGGTTCGAGTAGAAAAGGTCTCGCTGAGAGACATTTTCTACTTGAATCGGTCTCCTGCTCGGGTGGCTTTTTTTGCAAGGTATATCCTCAGGGAGAAAAGTTAATCGAGAAACGTATTTTACGTAATATGTATACTTTCATGAACGTGACACGTATTTCACCAAAGGATTTGTGAATTCCACACACTCCAACTTATCCGACACTAAACAATTCCATCCGAAGTTTAGCTGAGATTATGAATTTCAGAACCTATTCCACTAAACATATCAGCTAATGAGGGGTATCCAAATTATAGCATCTAGTGAGCTGGAGGTGTTGACGTTTGCTTTTAATTACCATTAGCGCGGTGGCAGCACCACGTATATTCCTACAGACTAATGCTAGAACTCCATATCAGCAAGTGGACATTGCACTCCAAAGAATATTAATACTAGAAAACCATATCCGCACCTGAACAGGTATGCCCATACATTAATGCTGAGTTCGCATATCTGCTCAGGGACAAAGATCTGCGCAAACCAATGCAGTAATTGGACAATGCCACCATTTCTTTGCGGATGGAACACACGCCCACAGACTTGCATGAAAGCCATAGTGGAATGTGGAATGACAGCAAGTTGAGCACAAGGGTCCACAATGTCAGTATCCATTTGAGCAGCACGTGGACAGCAACCCCAAAAGACTATTGTTAGAAAAACAAAATCAATTCTTGAAGAACTGCTTGATATCCATATCTGATTGTGGAGAACTCTAGCCACAGCATGGTGCTCTAAATGATATTAGCACATAAACAGCTCTAGTCCTGGACTAATCCCAGATATGAACAATAGCACCTGATTAGCTTTCTATGTAGTTCACTTTCGAAGGGCGTGCGCATCTCACAAAGTCCAGTAGTCAATTGTAGTTACAAAAATTATGATTTCTTTATTTTCATCAGTATAAATAAGCATTGAACATTAACACTCCAGCCAACGCGTTTCATTCCCACACTGGGAACTTCATCAGGGCGAATAAAAAAGGAAGAAAAAATCGTTTCAAATCTGTCGTTTTATATTCCTCGTGTAACTGAAAGTTCTGTGTTTAGGCTTGCGCTAAAACTCCATATAAGCATCCGGACCACTCACTCCAGAGATTAACACTAGAAGCCCATTTCCATGCCCGGGCAGACGGCTCAACAGATTATTGGAAGAAATCCATGTGCACGGGTGGACAACTCTAGGTACAATCAAATGCTGAAAATCGTGTTAGCACCTGACCACTCCTTGCCTTTACTAACGCTGGGCATCCATGACATCGCCTGGACTTCTTCCTTAATAGGGTAATGGTGGCTCTCCATATCAGCACCTGGACAGCTCCCTGCAAAGGCTAATGCCTGGCATCTATATCAGCAGTTGGCTAACTTCATGTAAACTTTAATTCTATAAATTTGTGTCAACCCCTCACCAGTCACACGTTTAGACTAATCTGATCACCTATATCAGCAGCTGGACACTTCCCTCTATAGACAAAGTCTAGAAATCCGTAGTCTTCATAGGACACCTCTTTGCAGACTAAGTTAGTCCCTCTTATATACCTAGACAACTCAAGGCACCCAGTGCTCCTAATGCTGGAAATCATATAAACACATGGACATCTGCCTCGAAAGATTAATACTCGCACTTGAACAGCTTCAGGTACAGTGTAATGCTCGGTATTCATAGGAGCACCTAGACAGCTCCCTGCATACACTACGGATGTGTATCCATATCAGTACCTCTATACATCTATGCATAGACTAATGTGAAGCACCTACATCAGTACCTATGCAGCTCCATTATTGGCTAACCCTGCACTTTAGTATCGGTGTTCCATCAGTTTAAGTTTCCGTCTGTCCATGCCCCTCAGCCTTTGCTAGGAATGCGAGAACATTTCATACATAAGCAATTACTGCCATGCACTTTTTAATCCCCCCCTTTCTCCAAAAGTGCTGCACTGTTCACAGACAAACACTTTATCCACGTATTTGATGGCTGGAGCTAGAATAGTACATCATCCTTTTCTTCAAAGTACTTTGGTATTTCTGTGCCTCCCCTTCGAGTTTCAAGGGAAGCATAGAAAACAGGCACTCCCAGGGGCACACACAGGGGAGTTGAATGGTTAAAACATTAGTACCTCACTGATTTCCCACCATACTAATGCTGGCTATCCATATCAGCACATTGACAATTCCATAAACAGGCTAATGCTAGACACTCGTAGCCACAATAATCCAGCGCCCTTCCGAGGGAGCTTTAAATATGGCGGATATTTGTCCACCATACAAATGTCAGCAGCTATGCCCCGCCCTGCTGTGGACACAATGGTCACTGGTGGTCCTATCCTTCTTGCCCAGCCTCCAGAGAACAGGCCATCCATAGAGTAGACAAATGGGCACATGTAGAACCTATTTGACATCTCAGTTTAGAGCAGCATGCTCTTCGGTCGCCAAACTCTAAATGTGGCCCTTAGAGAGGTAAAAGAAGGAACATCGGGGCATATTAGCAACGATTTGCGATAATTATCGCAAAGCGCGCTTAGCGCAGTTTATTTTATCGCCGGCTATCGCTGGATTTCATCGCCGAGATAGCGCGTTATTAGCAATGCTTATCTCCAAGGCGAAAAATCCAGCGATAGCGGCGAAATGCGAGAATATCGCAGGAAATCCTGCGATAAAACACCAGCGATAGGGGAATCCTTGATGATAGGCCATGGTGGACTTAGCCTCACAATCCACCTCCCATTGAGAAAATAGGTAAGTCAAGTTTTTAGCAGGTGTTAAATTCCAGCGATAATCGCGGTTAGCGCGACTTTTTTATCGCTTCGCGGGCATTGATAATAGGGGAAGTTGTGTTTGCGACTGTTTGCAGTTGCTTTTAGTTGGGAACGCCTACTTTGCATGTCATTAGCGATAATTATCGCTGACATGCAAAGCGGCAACAAAACGGCCGCTATCGCCATTAAGCTGTCGCTAACAGCTGTTAGCGACAGCTTGCTAATAGGGCGATAAAAATATCGCCGCTTTATCGGCAAAAAGTGCCGCTAAAGTGGAGATACTGCCCTTGATAATATGCCCCATCCTCCTCTCCTTTTAAAGATGAAAGGTCTGCCCAGTCTGACTAGGCCAGTACACAGGGCCGCCTTTTGCCAACAACAAAACAAGATGAGGAATTCCACTTGTAGCCAACATCTCTTAAGGGAGTTTGGGAAAGGCTGTGAACATTGTAGGTTAATGAAAAATGAAGGTGAAAAGAAATAAGTGATTTTCTCTGGAGAAGCAAGACAGGGTAGCACACTCTATAAACAGAAATATTTGCAGGTAAGAAAGCTTTTGACTTAAGGCATATTTCAGTTTATTAATTTTAAACAATAACATCGGGTGAGAGGAGAAGGAATACAGATGCATGTTCCTTTTTATGCAGTTCCTAAAGGAAAGACACTGAATCAGTGATGCTTTTTATAGATTTAGCCTCCCGGATTTATTGTAACATTTAATAAAAAGGAATGGTGAAGAACCAACTTTCCAACGAGAAAATAAACTTATATAGACACTTACAGTACATTTTCTGTTTGCCACAAAAATTAAATTGATTTGAAGCCTTCTTTAGGATGGATGGGGAATATATACATGCCTTCTGCTAGCTATGCCTCTGACGGTGCGGTTAATTTATGAAAAAACAGAGGGACATACATAAGGAGGTATTTCCACATGCAATATTTATTGAAACCAATTCAGAGGCATATCTAAATTGTCATGCTGTTCTGAAATATGCTTCTAATTGATTGTTTCAATATTAAGGCACATTCGGAGTCATTCTTCTGTCTGTTACAATTCAATATTTCTTTCAGAGGCTATATCAGTGCTATAATTTGCTCAGATATAAAATAAGAAATAAGGACGACTGCCAAGATGTTAAAAAGACGTGGTTAAAGAATCCCAGTGTTTACGGTCCTGTAAATTATTCCTTAATGATTGTCGGCAGCATGGGATGAGGGTATTAACAGCGATCAATCTGTGAGGCGATGTTTGAAGACGTGAAATTGACAGAGCGCTCTTTATACACTTTAATGCTGTTGGATTGCTGGAGCAGGCGTGTTAGCCGAGTCTAACTTTGTCTCCGCTGGCTTTCTTGTGAAGATTCACCGCACCTGTGCCCACTTGGCCTTGTCACCTTTTATGTGCTTCTACGGTTGGAGACGAGGTCTTACTTCTCATTCTGGAGAATTTTCGTGGCCAAAATCCTTCATTTGGCAACTGTCCTGAACAAGTATCTGGTCATTTTGCCGTAATATTATTATTAACAGCCTTACTTACCTGGGATCAACTTTAACCATTTTCCGTCAAGATTTCAAATGGAGCATCATAACCTCAGTCTTGATAGAACAAAAACCTTTCTTTCACTAGCTCTGGTCTCTCGCATATCTCACACCGTCTCTCGAGTACTCCCCAGAAATTCGATGAAATAGAATAAGGGATATTTTCTCTATCAACAAAAGTTTGCATCAAATAGTATATTGGCCTTCTCTTCTGCAACTAGTGTTGTTGATCTCGGGGCGGCATCTCCACAAACAACAGATGCAGCACTGGACTGCTGTAGCATAAGGTTTACTGACAGAGTTGACCTCCTATGAAGCCTTGGATCCAGCCCGTATCTTCGTGGTTGCAGCAATTTGGCTGCTGACGCCGCTGCTGCTGATGTCGCTCGGCTGAGGTCTGCGCCAAACCCGCCTAGGCCCGCGGCCCCCAAACACAACCGTCTGGGTCCCGGACCCGGACCCTTGGTCACTGGGGAGCCTGTCCTGGTGCTCGTGCCGATGGAGGGGCCATCGGAGGCCGTGGCTGGGAGCAGAGGACTGAAGCCGCGGGGAAAGACGGTGCCCTGAGTCTTGGACTCGCGTCTGGTGGAGACAGCTGGAGTCAGCTGAGAGGCGTGTCGGAGGTGAGGAGCAGCGGTCTCTGGGGGGAAGCGAAGCTGAGGGAGAGGACCGCTTTTGTGCCCCGGGCCGCCCTCCCGAGCCTGACCTTGAGTCAGAGCCTGCTCCCTCTGACACTGTCCCCGGCCCCTGCTGGACTCAAATGCCCGGGCTGGGCAGGGGCGCAACAGCTCCCAGCACAGATCACTCCCCACAGCTTCCAGATTCTGGCTTTCGGAACGTCCCTTTTCTTAATAAACACTTGTGTTGTCCTGAGCTAACAAACAGAGTGCACCTGACAGAAGAGCAGCGGGGATAGGCAAACAGTGAGGTTTTCTAACGGGTATATTCACAAGAACGTGTGATAACTACTGCAAGAGTAGCGTAACGCAGCTTTCAATAACGCAGCCCATCACGGGAAAATAACCCTGTGACAACGTGGAATTCACAACAAGGCGGTACCATGCGATAGCCTGCCGAAACCGCGGACAAAGTCGCAGATACAACCACCACGATGGAGATAAAAACACAAACCACAACACCAAAAAAACACGCGATGGGCCAAAGCGCGATGAGGAAACCAGCGACAAGCAGCGCCAGGCCTGCAACACACACCTGGCAGGCGTCAGAAACCTCCATAAAAGCAGGAAAAAAACCCCACACACAAACTGACCAACACCCAATCACCATGGAGGCAGCCGGAGCAGGCGCAGAGGACGAGCGCAACCCCACAAGCACCGCGGACGACCAGCCTGGGACCTCGGGGACAGGGAAGGGCAAGGACAAGAAGACCAGGAAGACCAAGTTCAGTCCGCAGGCGAACCGGATCATAGTCACGGAGGTGATGGAACACAATCAACAACTCTTCGTCACCTCCAACGTGTCATTGGGCACCAAAAATGGAATATGGCGGGACATCGTCGACAAGGTGAATGCCGTCAGAGAGCACAAGCGGACAATGGACGAGGTCAAGAGGCGATGGAATGACATCAAGCGCAAGACAAAGGATAAACTCCCCGCCAACCTGAAGGCAGCAACGCAGACCAGAGGTGGGGGCCTAGCGCCACAGCTGGATAACATGGAGGAGCTGGTGTCGACAGTCATCAGTGTGCAGACTGTGGCCGGAGTCGGGGGACCGGACACTGCTCGACAGGACACTACACAACCGCAACAGGGTGAGTGACCACCAGGTACTGGGGGGACGGGGGGAGATGGCCACAATGGCACACATGCACAAGCAAGCAGGGCACAGTGCACACCCACAATCACTCTGGGTCCTCGCCCAGACCCACACACTGTCACAATGTACAATGCCATGCTGTCTGAATGTCAACCTGTACCATGCGCCTACATACATGTGGACACATTGTAATACACCATCTCCCCTTCACATCGCAGGGGCATCTTCAACACCTCCTGCAGAGCAGTTACAGCCACTCTTCATTGATGAAGAGGAGGAGGACAACACCAGCATCGACATCCAAACCATCCAAGACCTCGTTGACCACCTCCGCAACTCACCTCCAGGATCAGGGCAGCCCAGCTACATCCATGAGACCCCACCCACCACCCAAACCACCCAGCAGGAGGCACCCACAGCCCCGGCACCCTCCCAAGACCCCCAGGAACAACAAATGGCCTTCCAACGCCGTGTGCTGGAGGGCCATAGGGAGACGGCCGAGCAGGTCCGGGTGGGGTTCGAGCTCATGGCTAACAAACTGGACGCCATCTTTGGGTGTCTATGTCCGCCCCATGGTCTCCAGTGAGCCCTGACTGACATCTCTGGAGTCATGACGCGGAGGGAAGAATACCTGTCCACTCACAGTGGCCCCAGCGATGCCAGCCTTGAGCTGGCACACATGCGGAGGCTCATGGAGGACATGGTGCGGATGGAGGCGGAAAGGATGGCAGCCGCCGCTGCACATCAGCGAAATGTAGCTGGGCTCTACCGTGCCCTGCATGTCCTTGTCATGGCATTGCTGCCACAAGGCGTGGCGATGATGAATGCTGCTTCCCCCACACCATCCATATCTCCGCCCCCTGGTGTGTCAGTGCCTCCCAGTGCGGCAGGCGTATCCACTCCGGCACCTGATGTGTCACTGCCACACAGTGTGGCCGACAATCCTCCTCCGGCCCCTGATGAGTCAGTGGCACACAGTGCCGCAGCCGGCACTGCAACACCCACAGGTGGGGCAGGGCACACACCCGGGGACGAGGACGTGGATGGGACTGTGGTCAGGAGGACCAGGCACTAGCATCCATTACCGCCACCTTGCCTGTTTCTGCTTGGTGCTGCACATGGCCTCAAGACCTACCACTGACCCCCGATACACTCCGAGGCGCTCACCTTGAACAGCGACATGGACTGCCACATGCTGTTTGACGACCAATGACACGGCGGACAGACTGCAGACTGTACCCTTCCTCTTCCGCAGTACAGGTCATCCCGGGATGGACACTGGCTGGCCCTCCACGGGCCCATATTGTGTGGTGTATTCGGCATTGCCCTGTACCGCTACAGCTGCATGACTGCACTGGATGTGCAAATAAACATCCAGTGACGCACTGCTGTGTGATGTCTTACGTCATTCCTGTGTGGATGTGTGGATGAATGTGGGGACAGTGCCTTCCCTTGCGTCAATGATGTTCATCCTGTGGGATGCCAGTAAGGAGGTGCGACATTGCATCTTGTGTAGCGGGTTCCGTGAACACTGCAGCAGGGACACACGCATCAGTCACTTCCTTGTCCGGACATGGACTGGACCACACCCAGAGCCCACGAGTCATTGTTGCAGGCCCTGCGCTGGTCCGGAGTACAACAGGCCAGTCCACTCCGCTTACGCACCGAGGGGGGGCCCTCATTGCTACCCGTCGCAGCCGTACTCGCTGGTGGTGTGCGGGTCACTGGTCTAGTCATCAGCATGTCACAGCCACTCCCTCAGGGCAGGTTTTCATACACACCACACCCATACGGCACAGGCGTCACAGGCCATGTGACTCCGCCAACATACGGGGCCGACGACGTCACATGCCCCTCTTCCGGTGGTGACTGGATGACGGACGCCCCACGGTTCGCACTCATATAGGGCCCATGAGCTGCTGCGCACGGGGTTAGTGGCATCCGAGGCCTGGAGTACGGCACGGGCCTACCACCACGTGGCGCAGACTGGGTTTGCACAGGGTTAGTGGCATCCGAGGCCTGGAGTACGGCACGGGCCTACCACCACGTGGCGCAGACTGGGGTTGCACAGGGTTAGTGGCACCAGAGGCCTTGCGGACGGCACAGGCACCCCGCCACGGGACGGTGACTTTGGGTGCACTGAGTCAGTGGCACCTTGAGCTGCTGAGCGGGTGTACAGCCTGCGATGATGCCCCGTCCCGGCGGTCCGGACAGCTCAGGTTTTGTGTGCCAGAGCCAGCGGGCAGCGCAGGCCTACCGCCCGTGGCGTCGCTTCCGGGATGCCAGAGTTGGTGGCACCCATTGGGCTGAGCGGGTGTGCAGCCTGCGATGATGCCAGGTGCACTGGTATGTCCTCTGCCATGGAGTAATCAAGACCCAGCACCAGACGTGAGAACTGGTGGCTTGCGGAGCGGGGCTGCATGATGTGGAGGGTGCCATGTCCGCGGGCCCCAGGCTTGTGGCTTGCAGCGGCACGTGGTGCGACCTCCTGTCTACGCGCTGGTGGCGGAAGGTGAGCATTGAGGCCTGGGTGTGCATGGGCGGGCATGCTCCGATGGGTGGCGGGAGGGGTTGGGGTGCCTCTGCCTGGGTGTGCATGGGCGGGCAGGCGATGTTGTCTTTTGCAAGTGTGTGTACTGTGCCAGTCATGTATCTGGGCTCTTTTTCAGCTGACGGCTCTGAATCAGATGTGTGACCTGGTGAACTGCCCTACATACCGGCACGTGGTTGGAGACACACCAGTGGCAGCAGGTGGGCAGTGTGGCCTGGGTGCACAGGGGCGGCACTCTCTCTCTCTCTCCCCCTCTCTCTCCTCTTCTCTCTCTCTCTCTCTCTCTCTCTCCCTCTCTTCCTCTCTCTCTCCCACTCTTCCTCTCTCTCTCCCTCTCTCTTCCTCTCTCTCCCTCCCTCCCTCTCTTCCTCTCTCTCTCCTTCGCTCTCTCTCTGTCCTCTGATGCGCGCAGGACACACCTTCTCATCATGTTTTTTGTCTTACAGGCTGTGACCTACGTATTGTCCGGAGGGGAGCGGCCATGTGTCTTCATTTCATTTCGTTGTTCACTTTAATAAAGTTTCATTTGTTGCTTCCAAAGTGAATGTGTGCTGGTCATTTCTGTGACGACACATCCATGTCACCAGTTGTGATTGTGCGGCATCAGGCGGAATGTTTTGTACATGTTTGTGTGGCTGATGTGGCATGTCTTTGGTCGGGGGGTGCCAGGGAGGGGTGGTCCTGGGGTGGTGGCGGTGGTTGTTGTGGCCCTCTTGGGTGTCCGGGCCGCATGATGTGTGGCTCCATGGCATCTGTTGCCCTTCGGATGTGGCCCTGGGCTGTGCTCCCTTTTGTGGTGCTGGCTGCCGTCCGAGTTTACACCAGGCAGAGCTGGTGTAGATTTCCTGGTGCTAACGCGCCTTATCGCCTGTTTTGTGTTTTTATCGCGGATGTGGCTGGTCGTTGTGAATGTTGAGGTGTGCTGTTATCTCGGCTTTAGTCACGGGAACGCCTACTCTGCATCTCATTAGCGATATTTGCGAGGGTCCTCTGTGGTGATGTTTTTTGCGGCTGCTATCGCGGGTAAACTGGTGCTGTGGGCTGTTAACACCGGCTTGTGAATGGGGGGGTATATTTATCACGACTTTGGCTGCGATAAAATGCCGTTAATTCGGCGATAGCTCCTTGTGAATATGCCCCCCAAGTCTCTGCCTCCCTCCTGCCAATCGGTGTTGGTCCCTCGGAAAGAAGACAGACCCCGGGCTGCCCGGATTACCAGACCTCATCCCCCATAGCTTCCAGCTACCAGTCCCACTCATTCCCCACTGCTGACTCACAGATCAGTGGGTCGCAATCAGCTGCGGCACTGTGGTGGAGCGGCCGCAGTTGCAGCTGCCCTGTTGTAGGGAGCTGTGGCTGCAGAAAGCCAAGGGGGTGAGGCTGTGTATCTGCTGCGGGCACGAGCTCCATTCCTTGGCACTTGGCACCTGAAATTGAATCTGAGCTTGAATCAACAGACCACTTTCAGGATCATAGTGGTGGTGGCCAGTTGGGGAGTAACAAGGAGAAATCAACTGCCCTAAAGTTCACCCCGCCGCCCCATCAGAATCTAGGGGTTGTAAACTGCGGAGTGCAGGTTCTAAGGAGGAGGGACCCATCTGCCATGGTTCCTTACAGCCACCATTAACCGGGCCCCCCAATAGCATGATGACGGAAAAAAAGCCTCCTCAGCACCAAGAAAATGCTCCGGTAAAGAAAACTCTTTCCATTCAAGTATCACCCAGAAACTTATGGAGCACAAAGAACACAGTCCCTGCCTTAAAGTCCTTCCTAAAGACCCCAACAGCAGGCCTTATAACTCAATTTCGGCACAAATGCCCCCCTAATGAGGGGAACCCTCCCATCATGACTGTTCAACTACCAAGAGCTGAGGCCGGTAACGGCACGGCGCACCTACTAGGGAGTCTCCCCAGTAGCAAAACCCTCGCAACACAAGAGCAACGCACACACTTAAGGAGACGCCGGTCTCAATCCTGTCCCAGGACTTGCCGCTTCCCAGGTAATGAACACAAACTTGCAAGGGTCTTACCTGCTGACACTACTGCTCCGATACCAGGAAATTACGAGCAGGTCGCTACAGCTCAAATACACCATCAACAACATCCTACCCTGCAGACCCCCGTCCAGCATAGCCCCCGGAGCTTTTAGATTCTGGACAAATAAAGGCTGAAGTGTCGGAGTGCCAACAAAACTTTGGGTACCTATCACCGATATTTTTACAAAAATTGGAAACTAAGATTGAAAGAACACTGGAGCTCACCCCAAAGCTCGTTAGACTGGCCAGGGTAACTCGGTTTCCCCCCCCATCCACCCAAAGCCCACAAAATAGCAGTTTTATTAACGACTCAGGACCAACTCCAATCAGCGAAACAAACCACTCTACGACAAGGGCATTACTTTGGCAATCAAACAAGATGGAGCTGCAAATCGATCTCCTATCAACCATCGCACAACGCCTAGTGGAACTGAGCAACAAGGTGGACTACATAGAGAACAAGCTCAGTGATAATGAGGATAATCGGCCCTGCAGCTGCTCATGCGCATCACTTATTGACAAATGGGCAACACTTCCGGAAATTCTAACAGAATTGGTAGCCTCGCTAAAAGTTCAAACAGGATCCACCACCGGCTTGCCGAACAACAGTGGTATTACATCCATAACAAAGTGTGACGACCCTCAAGCTAACCCGACCATAACTAACTCGGGCAATTCCCCAATGAAGCTCAACAACCAACACCCAAGCGCGGCTATCAACTCTTCCATCAGCTCAATGAGGCTAAGTCCCAGTCCCCGGCCAGTACACTCAGGCAAGGAACCCGAGGGGAAAGCCCTCACACAGAAAAGTAATGATGAGCCTCTCTCGAGGAGGGCCAAGAAAAACTAAATAAGCAGGAGAAAAAGGCCAAAGTTTACAAAAAATTTGCCCTTTCACTAACAACCCACAACCAAATATTACAAGCTAATAAAGTCAAAACTGGGATTTACCCAATCTTCGTCAAAAAGCCAGTTTTAAGTAATACAACACTAATAGCATCAATTCCAACAGTTGCAAAACAAGAGTCTGACAAGACTCCACATCCAACTTCCGGTGCGGGGGATCATTACAGCCTATCTGGCCCGGCAATTGAAATACAAACAGCATCCTCATCAAACACCATGAAGTCGGAGCACAAAAGCCAATCATGTGCGTTTAAGGAACAAGGTCCGTGTAACGGGGCACTAATCACCCAGGGTCCATCCCCCTTGGTCCCTCAGAGGACCTGGGAAGCAACTATTCTGCCAGCTCAAAGCCCCACTTCCAGAACAGAGACCAGTCAATGAGATGTCAGCCTAAGCGCCAACCTCAGTACCGCTCAGACAGGATCAAGAGCCCCGCTTAAAGAGAACCAAGTCAGTAAAACAACCCACGAGGTAATTCTCACGCCCAGATATCACATCAAGGGTCATCACGACATCTTAAACAGGGGCAACATACTTCGCCTATTTAAGCACATCAACACTCTGGCTGAAACACAATCGGACGACCTAGCCTGGGTCAAGTTTCTGAGCCTTTTCAGTGACTCTCATGGTGAATCAACATCGATAGGGCTGAGTCGTCTCACCCGGGTGGGGTTAACACCAGAAGAATCATCTTTAATGGGAGAATGGGGCATTGACATTGCATTCCCTATACCAGAGAAATATCCACACGTGCTAACAGAACCCCCGCAAAATGAATGAAGTTTACTCAGTGCTAAGGGGGACAGCGATCAACCATCAAGGGAATACCCTAGCTCTTAAGTCAAAATCTTACAACACTTATAGGATAACAAGCACCTCTGAGCACAGGACAGTCTACACCAGTGGGCGAACGCAAACCCCCGGTCAAGGAACCTGGACCTGTCTAGAAGGCCAGTCACCACGACGGCATCGCTAAAATCATAAAAGCCGCACACCATCGGAGCTGCACCAGAATCCTGGGAATTAATACTCAGCTGTCCATAGTATCCTGGAACGTAGCCGGCTTAAAAAGACTTCTTGGGTTCAACTCAGTAATTGAATACTTCCAAGAAAATGACATCCTGTGCCTACAAGAGACTTAGGCAACCGAACCCTTAATCCTGCCAGGTTTCTATGAACTTCATTCTGCAGCCACGAAACGCAATATCTTCGGAAGAGCATCTGGCGGTCTCTCAATCTTTATCAATAAAGCTCGCAGAATAGAATTAACCTCAATTGCAACTAACACCCTAGACCTGCAAGCGGCACTCATTAGCGGGCTAAAAAGTAACAATAATCCAATTCGCCTTCTGTTAATTAACTCCTATGTCAACCCCGCCTCCCAGCAAAAAAAACAAGCACTAAAAACACTGGCAACAAATATTAATCATCTCATAATCAAATATGACGCACACTACCCAGTTATTGTTGGGGACCTGAACACCCGGGAGCTAGGGAATCCGAAAATTCATATTCCACCTCATACCGGTGCTTCTCCTCTGCAGTGGCTCTTTCACAATCAAAACTTGGTCTCCAGGCACGCCATCAAAACGGCAGCAGATCCTCTCTGGTTCCCTCTCCCCACCTTCAGGGACAAGTCTACAATAGACTACATCTTCATCTCAGATCACCTGGCATCATATTTTAACAACTTCGAAGTGGTTAACAGGGACAAGAGTGACCACAGGCCGCTGAGGGTAACCATTCAGTTAAATGGGAATACCGCAGCACAACTGCACACACTAGGGGCCTCAACTGGAGAAGAGCATCATGAAGTTCTTAGCAGAATAAAATGGTCTACAAATCTCGGCCCAAAACTTATGGAGTGGATTACATACAAAGAGTCAAACTCCACAGTTGTATGCACCGTTACCCTCCCGGAGCACTGGAAAGCAATTCTAGAGGAACTAAAACTTGCCCTAAGGGGGGATCGGGAAACACCCAAATGCAGGCCATCTACACTCACCGACTCCCCTCACAAATTCACCCAAAAGGACTTCATCCAACCAAACGCAGTCTCTTAAAGGCCTTGAAGGCAAGAAGAAAGGGAATCAAAAATCTGCAAACACAGGCAATAACAGTACTCCGGAAGGAACATAGAAAGAAAGTCTGGGAGATACGAGCTAAGAAAATTGAGGCAGAATGGTTGAAAATATTCACCCTCCTCAAAGAAAGGGGACACATCCAACTTTGGAAACTTATAAATCAACATAGCAATACTGGCCAGACTAAAGGGAATTGAGTGGCAGCCACGGACTGGGTCAAACATGCAAAGCAGCTATATTCTAACCACCAGAACAAGTCCTATACTCACCCACAACAACTTTTCCCGGTTACACACAAGGTCGACAAAACACTTAACATCACGAAGGCCGAGGTAATCATCTTAATCAAAAAAATGAGAACAGACGGTGCCCCAGGACCGAATGGGATCCCTCCATCAGTGTTTAAAGCATCACCTGCATTCTGGGAAGGACAACTCACACCACTCTTAAAGTACGCTTACGCTACTTCAACTGTCCCATCGTCATGGAAAGGCTCCATTCTTTTCCCCATTTATAAGAAAGGGGACAGTACGAAACCAGAAAATTACCGTCTAATCGCTTTATTAGACATTGAAGCGAAAGCGTATGCAAGAACACTCCTGAAAGAACTAGAAGCCTGGGCAAAAGATCATAACATCCTTCCCCTCTTTCAATCTGGTTTTAGGCCCGAAAGTTCCACCCTGGATAACATCCTAGTTCTGGGGTATCTGTCACACTGAGCGAACCAGCCAGCACAATTACTCCTCTTTTGCTGCTTCGTAGACTACAGTGCAGCCTTTGACCGGGTTGATCGAGTGAAACTGTGGGAAAAACTGGATTCCTGGGGAATCCCTCAACAGTTGCTAAAGTCAATAATTGCATTCCATCAGGGGACCTGGGTCCGCATCAAGACCAGTCAAACCACAGTAACAGCCAAGGTGCCGACCAATAACGGCCTGAAACAGGGGTGTGTCCTCGTCCCACTTCTCTTTAATCTTTATACAGCAGACCTGGGAAAAGCTCTGGAAGGAGCAAGTTTACTAACACCAAAGCTGGGGAAAGTGCGGCTCCAAATCCTTCAATACGCCGACGACATCGTGATAATGGATCACACGCGGTCTGGCCTACAGAAAGCTCTAAACGCCCTTCACAGGTACAATCAAATGAACAACCTCTCGGTCAACCAGGAGAAGACCAGGATACTTATTTTTGGGAAGTATCACCGAAAGCAAACAGCACGATGGCGACTAGGCGATCTGCAAATCAAAACATGCATGAGCTATAACTACCTGGGCATCAGGTTATCGGACGGGGCAAAGCCTACAGCCCACCTGAAACATCTAAGAAGCAAGGGGGCCAGCCTTATTTACAGTTTGCGACGCCTAAACTTGCGACTTCACAGTCCAACAGCAGAACCAGTCCTGAAAGTTTTAAGAGCAAAACTTGTTCTCTCTCTTAACTATGGACACTTAGGGGCCGATTCCGATGTCGGCCGGAAGCGCACCTAACAGTATTCGTCTGGAAAAAATACGAGCCGAACGCGTGTTTTCCGACCGACTCGAACACTCTACCGAACGAACAAGTACGATGCGCATAACAGCCCAGATTCCGAGCGAGCCGTACTTACCCATTCCAGCTCCTGTTCCCCGACCGAACCGGATCCGTAAACGCCGAATCGAGTCGCACGGAACCAAATACACAGCACCTTCCGGCCGGACTAGTACGATGCGTCTCCCGTACGCGCCGAACTCGTCGCTACGTACGGCACGTTTGAGCATCCGGGAGAGCTGCACATAAGCTCCGATTCACGCCACAAGACGATCCACGGCGACGAGACGAACAAGCCAGCGACGAGTACGAGTCGAAGACACGAGAAAGCCGAATGAGATGAACCAACCATGAATCCCATCGCGCAGGTCCTACCAATACTCTACATCTATTACCGGGACCGGCACGGACGCGTACGGCGCAGACGGTAAGTCAAACACCCACAACACAAACAAACGACACGTACCCGAAATATGTCACACACACATAGGGATGCACAAATGACGTACACAACCAACAGCAGAACCATAGGGGTGGGATGGCCAACACCAATGCCATACACACCCATAGGGGGATGGATGCCTACCAGCAACACCACCCTACAACTACCCCTACTCATGGGTGGCTAGATGCCTGCCACCACCCCCCCCCACTCATGGGGGGCTGGATGCCTACCACTACTGCCATCCCCACCCATAGGGGGCTGGATGCCTACCACTACTACCATCCCCACTCATGGGTGGCTAGATGCCTGCCACCCCCCCCACTCATGGGGGGCTGGATGCCTGTCACTACTGCCATCCCCGCTCATGGGGGATGGATGGCTGCCACTAACACCACCCCCACTCAGGGTGGGCTGGATGCCTACCACTACTACCATCCCCACCCATAGGGGGATGGATGCCTACCACTAACACCACCCCCACTCAGGGTGGGCTGGATGCCTACCACTACTACCATCCCCACTCATGGGGGGCTGGATGGCTGCCACTACTACCATCCCCACCCATAGGGGGCTGGATGCCTACCACTACTACCATCCCCACTCATGGGTGGCTAGATGCCTGCCACCCCCCCCCACTCATGGGGGGCTGGATGCCTGTCACTACTGCCACCCCCACTCATGGGGGGCTGGATGCCTGTCACTACTGCCATCCCCACTCATGGGTGGATGGATGCCTACCACTACTACCATCCCCACCCATAGGGGGATGGATGCCTACCACTAACACCAACCCCACTCAGGGTGGGCTGGATGCCTACCACTACTACCATCCCCACTCATGGGGGGCTGGATGCCTACCACTACTACCATCCCCACTCATGGGGGGCAGGATGCCTGTCACTACAACCACCCCTACTCATAGGACGGGTAATGCATGACACAACTAGCATACTCCCAAATAAGGACTGTCTGTAAATTACATCCCACCCCCAACACCATGACAAGCATGTGTGGTCTGTGTCAAATGCATACAACACTGAAGATGACATTGAACATACAATGTGACCCCCTAACACATGTGTCACACATAATTGTGTGTGTGGCCTACACAATGCAAGCAGACCATGACCACTGTGGCAATGTGGCCCAAAGCCCCATCACCACAGTGCCCAAAAGGTAAGTGTGTGCACCATAGCTGAAGCACATTTTGAACAGTGTGGCAATGGGGCCCAAAGCCCCATCACCACAGTGCCCAAAAGGCAAGTGTGTGCTCCATAGCTGAAGCACATTTTGAACAGTGTGGCAATGGGGCCCTAAGCCCCATCACCACAGTGGCCAAAAGGTAAGTGTGTGCTCCATAGCTAAAGCACATTTTGAACAGTGTGGCAATGGGGCCCAAAGCCCCATCACCACAGTGCCCAAAAGGTAAGTGTAGTCCTGGTAAAAGCTGCCAAACCAAAAATGCAGGGATTATTCCTGGCCACACAACACCAAACACTACAGTGGCATTGTAGTGCTTGTGTCCCATAGCAACATAGATTGTGTGAGGCAAGCAGTGCAGTGCCAATGACACATCGTTCTAGCCATGTGCACACAAACATCAGCCATGGGGGCCCACATTGTCTACATTCACAAATAACACAATGACAGAAGTGAGCATCATAATGCAGACCCACATATCTGCAGCAATGGACACACAAATGTAGATATCCTGTGGAGACTGTAGATGTCATGTGAACAAATACCATACCATGGCAGCAATGGGACATACTAACCATGATCAATGTGCTGACTGATGACCTAGCAGTCCCAGGGCCAGCAGGGGAAAGCCAACAAACAACATACAGCCAATGGCAAACTAAAGATATGCCAATGCAGTGGTGCAAATGCACAAACACAAACAGGCAGACTCACACTGCATATCATACACAACAGGTGAGGGGGTTGTGTGCCAGTGTCCCCAGGCAAACACACAACACATGAGGAGGCCAGATTCACTAATACACAGATGTCAACACAGTCACATACAAAACTAACTCAGGGATTGGATTCCCCTATGTGGGCAAACAGGCGTTGTGAGATGAGAGGGAGCCCAAATTACACATGTCACACAAGCGTGTAGGAACAGCAACAAACACAGCAAGAGACAGAACCACCACAGCACTCCCCCCAGGGACCCCACATTGTGGTGACACTAGCCTGCATGACAATCACACTGTGATGGCAAAGGTAGATGTCATCCACACTGTGAACCACAGCCATGTGTCCTGAGCAACAAACTACCATCACACCTATACAAGCACAAAGCACTCAGCATGGCCTGCCAGCCAAGGACAACATGGAGGTAGTGCCCCAGCCGTGCAACAACTCACATTTGCACACACTCAACGACACACCTTGAACTCCACCAATGTGCAGCAGTGAAGCTCACATGGACTGCTGACATTGCACATGCACCCATGAAAATTCCAGTGGTGGTGGGGGGAAATAAGGGGCAGAAACCCATCACACATGGCCAGTCAACAATACTTGTGAATGTCTGACACACTGCACAGTATGCCGTACATGGGCATGACGTCAAATCCACCCCAAACAATGGTATCCTGGCCATAGTCACACAGCAATGAAGAAGCCAAGCTGACCCACAAAGGACACACATAGACAACTTCCAACATTGCATATCTGACCCTGAGGAGTGGCAGCAGTCACACACACAACGTGTCACAATCACTGAAAGCATACACAAACAGAAAATCACATTACTCGTGTAACCAACAAGTGCCAAGAGGAATCTTGACTGTGTCCCATCTGCGTTTGCTCACATCCCCAGCCCTGACAACAAAGACAACTAGGGATGACAACCTCATTAACATTAGTTTGCCATGCACCCACATCCCGGAGAAACCAGGTCCAAGATGCTGGATGAACACAGAACAACTCAGCAAGCATCACAAACAGGAACATCCTTAGGGACACAGCCTGTGTAGGAAAAGGAGAAGGGTACACGCACAGACATGCCTACACAACACACAACACGGGCACAGCCTATATCACAGAATCACGCACTGCCATGAGGGCACTCTACTCCTGTGGAAGGTCAGCTGTGCCAAACCTTGTCTGTGCACGACTCAAACCTGTCAGCAGAACACTCGGTCAGTGAGTCAACAACTACAACACACTGAAGGCTCTGCTCATATCAGCCTGGGCACGGGAGTGTCACGTCAGTCATCTGCATACACCCAAGACACGTGTCAAGCAACTTGCACTGTGTACACAGATGAGTCCTCCAAATTTGATGTGCCAAACTGCATGTCCATTGGAGACGGCACACAGTCAGGGTACTAGGAACATTGGACAGTGGTAAGCCCACCAGATGTGCATCAGTGTAGGACAAAGATGGTAATCTACAAATGCTAAACGTACATCCCTGTGTCAAATGCTGAACATTACACCCTCAGACTGCAGCAAAGGATGCTATAGATCCAGACTAGATTAGGACACATATCCCATGGACCACATGGAGCCCATCACAGCAAAACTTAATTTACCTGATCTGAACACTATTACAACAGCAAATGCATGATTCCACACATCTACATCATGTACCTCCAAAGATTAACCACAAGTAAACAAAAAGAGGCTTTATTCAGCAAGTGTGCAACTCAAATCAAAAGTCCAAAATAAACTAAGGCCAATGGCCAGTCCAAATATACAGTCCCAACAGGGTGATGTGTGACAACTTGTCAACAATTGCTTGCCTGCACAGGTACGGACAGGGGACATCCCCCTTGGAGGGGCATACGAGGGGCAGGCCAGGCACCGCAGGGACAGGATCAGGGGATGCCAGAAGGAGGCAGTGAAGGGGAGGTGGGTGCAGGAGTGTCACCGGCAACTGCAGTGGAGGTGTCTGACTCAGGGGGGGCTGGCACCACCGCAGGGCTCAAGTCAGATGGTGTTGGTGCTGCAACCACTGCAGTGGGCTGGACAGATGGAGTGGACTGGGTCCCCAATGCAGTGCCCGAGTCAGACGGGGTGGTTGTGGACTCCACCGCAGTGCATGACTCCAAGGTAGTGGAAGGGGGGGCAGAAGAGCTGGGCAGGACAGAGGGGGGGGACATGGTCTCCACACCAGTGGCACAAACAGGCAGAGCGTCTGGTTTGGGGGTGGAAGAGCAAGTGGCAGGGGGAGGGCCTAAGCAGTTTGGGGATGCGGTATCGGTGTGTGGGGGAACCTGGGGCAGGGTGTGGCGGTGGAACCTGTGGAGTGGTGGCCTGGGGGATGGAGGTGAGAGACTGGGTGGTTGACTTGCAGGGCTGTGGCGGGGTCTTGCTCTTCCGGGACTGGGGGGACTTGTGGGTGGGGGGCTCACTCTGCCTGCACCTGGGGGAGGGTGTCCGGGGGCGAGGGGCACTCCCCTCTGTGTGGGTGGACTTCCTCTTCCCCCGGTATGCTGGATCAGCGGGATTGGAGGGGAAGAGGCCGAGTCACTGAGGAAGAGCTGCTGATCAGGTGGGGTTGCAGGTGAGGCAAGGGAAGGGGTCTTGGAGGAGAGGATCTTGAGGATTGCGGAGTGACTGTGGTTGCCTGTGTGTGTGTGTGTTCCCCATCCCCTGTGTCTGTGGTATCAGTCCCCTGAGGATGCTTGTGTGCAATGTCCCGTGCACATTGGTGGAGTTCAAGGTGTGTGTCGTTGAGTGTGTGCAAATGTGAGTTGTTGCACGGCTGGGGCACTACCTCCATGTTGTCCTTGGCTGGCAGGCCATGCTGAGTGCTTTGTGCTTGCCTTTCTCTTGGGTGTGTCTGTGCTGCTCGTGTCTGTGTGTTTGGGTGACTGTGCAGGTGTGCAAGTGCTTTGGACAGGTAGGGGGGCAGGAAGTGTGGATGGGGCAGAGGTGGGAGGGGTGAGGGACTGTTGGAGGAGGGACACTGCTGCTGTCAGGGAGGAGTCCATGGACTTATTGCTCCTCTGTAGGGCAGACATACCCGTCAAGATGCCCTCCATGAACGACACCAGCTGTGTCAACAGAGTGGTGTGTGCATGGAGGACACTCAGCATTGCTGTCTGCCCTACATGGAGCTGCTGAAGGAGGTACACAGACTCCTCACTCAGGGCAGCAGGGGACACAGGGGCAGGGGGTGCGGTGCCTGGCACGAAGGAGACACGCTCCCGAGTACGGGAGCCTCCACGGACCTCAGGAATGGGAGCCAATGGGAGGGCGGTGGTGCTGGTGGTGGCGGGGCCAGACAGACTAGCTGGCCTTTGGTGGCTGCTGACACCCGCCTACACAAGGGAGTCATCCTCCGAGCTGATGGGGTCCTCAGCTGAGGTGGATGGTGCTGAGGACTCCTCGGTGTGGCTCCCCTCGCCCTCCGTGCCACTGGGTCCCTCTGACCACTCGTCCGATGCTGACCCAGTCTGGCTCCGCTGCTCCTCCTGGTCCGTGGAACTGTCCCCTCCTGTGGCCGTGGATGTATCTGCAAACAATTAGGGAAACAGACAAACATCAGTCACCTGCACTGACCGCACACACCATAGTAAGTACAGCACATTACAGAGCAAGCCCTGGCATCCTTAGTTGAACATTGCCTAAAGTCCCCACACAGATTCGGGGAAGCTAATTGTCAGTCTGATGGTCAACCATGGGACTCACACCCCTCCTGCCCTTGCACCCATCTGTCTGGTGCCTGTCTGATGGTAAGACCCCAGTGCGGACACATGCACCACCTACACAGTTGTTGGACATTGCAGGGAACACAGTGAAGTATGTGAACATGCACACATCACATCTCTTGCCACTGAGTCAGTGCAGGTGTCTGGATAAAGGGATGGCCAGAGTCTAAATAGAAATGCATGTGATGCATACCAGCACCAGACACCTTGATGCACCCATGTCCGGATAGTCAATGCCACAATGGGGTGCATGTTGCACATGTCACTCCCCTGCAGGATCAGTCTCAGGAAGTTTAATGCCATGACACAGGAATGCGTGCAAAGTCATACATTACTGTCTCAAGTCACATGGCCATGGCAGCCTGCCAACAACAGTCTGCACTGTGTCACAATCCGAGGGCATGGGGAATGCAAGTTATGTGACTGACAAGTGCACATGTCCATCCCCCAAATACCACATCATCTGTAGAAGTATTTGTCCACATCATACCAACTGGACATATGGGGGACATGAAACACAACTCTCTGAACATGAGCACCTCACAGTGTGCTGTGAATCACAACACAGCTGCCTGAAAGTCACAGTCGCAAACACCTGTGTGCACAGTCAAGTGATCAGACACCTATAAGTCACAGAAGTATTGTCTATCACGGTGACATCTCAGATGGCATGCTGAGCCCTAACCCATAAACATACCAGTAGTCCTGACAACGAAGACAACAGCACAATGAGACAGAGGCAGACACCTGAGGGTACATTTCACTGATCACAACATGCCAGATGATACACGGGAGTGGGAGTACAGAGTGTATTGCATGCCCTGGAGTAGGCATGACTGTCCAGCTCCACCTGTAAGAGGGATGAGTCCTGGACAGTAGGCAGGTGGCTGAGCATGTGTGACACACTGGATACACATACTCCTGAGGCCCAAAAATTGTACCCACCAGCAGCATGGGTGTGTGGCAAATTCCCCAGGGACATGTGGTGAGTCAGAGCAGCAAGCGGACCACATATCAAAGTTACACCCAGATCACATGTCAGAACTTAGGCATTGTGTAAGCAATTGAGCCATCCATTAATCGCACAACATAGTCACGGGAACAAATGCTGTCCCCCACCTTGAGCAAAGCAAAATGCAATGACACAGTCCCCAAATGACACAATTTCCCGACTATAAGGGCCACACATATGCGTATCAGAGGAGAAGTGGGTATGTCACAAATGAGGGACATGGGTCCTGGACCACATGACTGATGTACTGTGGAAGTTTAACCAGGCCAGAGGAGGGCACATAGCATGTCAGACAAAGTGCACAGTGCAGTCATGGACTCACCCCTCCTTGCTGCTGTCTGTCCTTCAGCTGCCCATCCAGGTCAGGGAAGACCACCGCCAGGATCCGGAGCATGTGGGGGTCAGGGTCCGGTGTCCGCCCCTCCTGCGAGGAGGCGACAGCTTCAGCTGGACCCTTGCGATCCTCCGGGTCCAGCCACGAAGGTCCTGCCACCTCTTCTGGCAGTTGCGGATCCTGCGCCTGTAGACCCCCACGGATCTTACTTTCCGGGCGATGGTCAGCCAAATTTCCTGCTTCTGGTGGGCATCAACCTGTGAGGATGACAAAGTGAAAAGGCCATTACTACACATGCAACATATACGTGCATCACACAGTTGGATATACATGTCTTAATCACAGGGGCATATGATGTACACAGGCAGTGCAACAATGGCTATGAACAGTTTGCCAGCAGTCACTACATGGTATCATTGCATGGGAAGTAAACCTAGTTGGAATGCACTGTTACTGCACTGTACCAGTTCAGTGCATGTAACTACACACTTTGGGGTGTGACAACTACTCAGTGGGCATGCTAGCCAGTGGTGTGCACACTGAAAGCCCTGCTAGTCAGACAACATGCACAATTAGTGAGGCAGTGGACAGCACACTCACCTGCTCCCCTGGTTTCCCATACAGCTTGCTGTACTGTGGAAGGAGGCTGTCCAGCAGGGCCTGGTTCTCCTCAAGGCTGAAGGCTGGGACTCTCTCCACAGTACGTGCCATTGCAGGAGCCAGAGGATGCATAAACAGCAGCAGTGTTGGTGGCAGATGTCGTCCTGGAGCATGTAGTGCAGGCAAGTGAGCTCTCAGGGGAACAGCCAGCATTATATGTGTGCTACAGAGGCAGATACTGTCCCATGTGTCCAAAGTGATAGGTCCAAGTCGTTTGCATCTTCTGAATTTGACCAATTCATGGAATAACAGCACTAATACACGCCCACAGCATCTTTCAAATCTTCAACTTCATGACACCCATGATTTTGCAACATTGTTGTGGCTGGCCAACTGAATTCACTGCATCAGACTCGTTGGAGCTTCGAAAACGCGTCCGTTGCCATGCCAGGCCCCAGCCAATGTGTGCGCACCGTTCTGTCTATTGCTGTACAACGCGTACCAGGCATACAACGCGTACCCGCTCACATACAATGCAATGGGCCGACCGGGCACACCGATCGGTCCATTGCTGTACAACGCGTACCAGGCATACAACGCGTACCCGCTCACATACAATGCAATGGGCCGACCGGGCACACCGACCGGTCCATTGCTGTACAACGCGTACCAGGCATACAACGCGTACCCGCTCACATACAATGCAATGGGCCGACCGGGCACACCGATCGGTCCATTGCTGTACAACGCGTACCAGGCATACAACGCGTACCCGCTCACATACAATGCAATGGGCCGACCGGGCACACCGATCGGTCCATTGCTGTACAACGCGTACCAGGCATACAACGCGTACCCGCTCACATACAATGCAATGGGCCGACAGGGCACACCGATCGGTCCTTTGCTCTACAACGCGTCCCTGGACAGGTCACACGCATATATCACCATGCTGGTCACTGGTGAACCTATGCCAGCCACATTTACTTTCCAGGGACTCAGGGGCACACCTACAACACTACACCCAGTCCACACTGTATATAAGGCATGTGTGGCAGCATAACCTTATCTGTGTATGGGGGTGAACATGTGGATTTTGGGGTGGCACTTGGGGGCAGACACACCCAGGCTGTGCACGTGTTCATGGGGACAGGGTCCTTTGTGTGTTGTGCACCTGACCACTGTGGTGTGCAACTTTTCATTTCTGAGCATGTGTCATGGTCACATTTCCAGGTTGTGTATGTGTATGACATGTCACATACCCCCAGGCTCACATGTGGGAAGGCATGTACATCACAGGGTGGCCCATTCCAACAATAGTGATGTCCCTCCACAGTCTGTGTGCATGTTGTGTATCACATGTCTCTGACTCCATGTGCACAATGGGAGACAGTCTCCACATCCACGTGGTTTGTGCATGAACTTTGATGGTGTGTGTGTGTGTGTGTCACATACGTCCATGTCTGTCCTGCAGAGGCTACAGGGGCCACTACCTGTGGGTGTCATGTTTGTTTTTCTGACGTGTACATGATACGCCATGTCATGCCAGAGTCCATGTGGCAAGACAGGGTCCCTGGGAATCTACCTGTCAATGAGCTGTGATGCCTGTGGAGCATCTGTCCAGACATGTCACTGTGGTATGCGTGTGGAACGTGAGAGCAGTTAATGGGTACTGTGACACAGCCTAATGGTGTCCCATAGCACACCCTGGAACCTGTTGTCAACACTTGTTGAACAGAGATGTTAGATGATGTCCATGTAGGTGCCATATATGTCCAAACGGAACGACACACACATCAAGTACTTGTGTTTGTTAATGATGTATCATGTGAAATTGAGTATGGTGAACGGCACATAGGTGGGGTGACTGACAATCTTGCTTTCTGCACCTATGCACTGCAGGGCTCCTGCTGTCCATCGACCATTCCCAGACCTGGCAACGATGGTGGAACGTGACAGCATCCGACGGTACCGCTTCACCAGGCAGCTGATTGAGGATTTGGCAGTGCGGTTGGACCCACATTTGCAGCCTGGCCGGCCCTATCCAACAGCGCTGACCCCCAAGGTGAAGGTGATGGCAGCCCTACACTTCTTTGCCACCGGTACCTTTCAACACACTGTGGCAACTACTGGTGGGATGTCACAGACTATGTTCAGCCGTGTGCTACGCGATGTTTTGGGGGCAATGTTGAGATACCTCAACCAGTACATCTATTTCACAACACGTCAACGACTCACTGACGTCAAGAGTGACTTCTATGCCCTGGGGAGGATGCCACATGTAATTGGCTCCATTGATGGGACACATGTGGCTTTGATACCACCACAGGCACATGAGCAGGCATACCGGAACCGTAAACATTACCATTTGATCAATGCTCTGGTGGTATGTCTTGCAGATATGACCATCTCACATGTGTGTGCCCGTTTCCCCGGTTCGGCACACGATGCCTACGTGATGAGGAGTAGTCGCATCCCGAGGATGATGTCACAGATGCCGAACCAGCGTGCCTGGCTTGTTGGTGTGTACTGACTTTGTACCATTGGGTGCTATGTTGTTTTCCGCACACATTTTCAAATCGGCTAATGTGCAATTGTCTGTCTGTAGGTGACTCGGGATACCCCAACATGCCGTGGTTGCTGACACCCCTCAGGAACCCTGTGACACCAGCCCAGATGCGCTACAATGAGGCACATGGTCGGACGAGGAGGGTGATTGAGCAGACCTTTGGTCTCCTGAAGAGCCGCTTCCGCTGCCTGGACAAGACAGGAGGGGCCCTCCCATATGCCCCAGCAAAGGTGTGCAAGATTGTCATCGTCTGCTGCATGCTACACAACCTGGCAGTGCGGAAGGAGTTGCCTCTCATCCTGGATGACGATGACCAACGTCCGCCACCTGTGGAAGATCCTGGCCTGGGTCACGATGCCAGTGAAGATGATGATGATGATGATGGTGATGTCCGCACACAGCTCATCACCAACTTCTTCAGCTGAATGTGAGTCTCCAGAGGGTTGTAATGTCAATGATTTGAGTTGGCATGATATGTGTGTGTGGTGGTCTGGTGCTGTTTGAGTGTGGCCATGTGCTACTTGACTGGATGCGTGCAGCGATGTGTCCTTGCAGGTGGTCTGTACTGCCCAACAGTGTTGACATGCTAACTTGGTTTTGTGTAACCCTGGGCGTAGTTCGCGTAGTAGCGCTACGCGTAGCTACGCGAAGTGCACTTTGCGAGCTACGCATAGCTATGCGAACTGTGTAGTGCACTGTGCAAAATGCTGTTCGCACTGATTGCACAGTGCCGGATGCTTGTCCGCACTGTGCAATCAGTGCAAACCGCATCTTGCACAGTGCAAGCAGTCGTTTTCTGCCGCTCGAGTAGATTTCTACTCAAGCGGCAGCTTTCTCAACGCGGACTGGTAGTTTCTCATCGCGAGCTGTCGCGAGCATACGCGACCACTCGCAATGAGAAACCTGACCTCCCCGCGTTGAGAATCTCGCGAACGAGGAAAAAGTCTCGCCGGGATGTCATTTTGCTTGCTCGCGGTCGCCAACTTGACGTTGAGGACCGCGAGCAAGCAAAAAATGACCGCTACGCGTGTTTGCACTGTGCTACGTGCAATTCGCGTAGTGCGAAGTAGTGCAAACTTCGCAAACTACGCGAGCGTAGCGTAGTACTTTGCCCAGGGTTAGTTTTGTGTAGTTATCTCGTGACATGTATTAGACATGAGTATTGCCGTTCTGTGCTGTTCTTCAGTGGTTTTGACTGTGTGTCATGTCTGTCCTTCACAGGGTGCTGCAGGAGTTGTCTGATCAACTTGGATCCCCCGAATCCATGATTCAACTTCCAAGGTGGAAGCAGTCGTTTCCCTACAGGTGATGTGCCACACACTCCTGGACTTTCTATCTTCTGCACTTTTTGAATTTGTGGCCACAGCCAGGTTGGATTAGCTTGCATTTGTAGTGGAAACAACATGTTGCAAATGTGTAATAAACCTGTGCTTCACTTTGGGATGTGCGTTGTCTGTAGTCACACATCTGACTGACATTTGCTTACTGCACCTGTAGTCTAGTTGACAGTGACTGTGAATAGGTGGCGTGTCTGTGCATTCCACTGTATTTAGTTGCAACATCAGTATAGGTGATGAGTCTGATGACCCTGGTGTGTATGTGTTGTGTGGCCCTAGTGGTGTGTCTCCCTCATATGTGTCACGTCGCCGTGACTGACATGACGGTGTTGGACTTGCTGTAGCAGTTAGCATGCACAGTGTCATTTAGCAGATCACCATCTACATGACAAAAACCACGTTGGAATCACAACAGAGGCAGATATGGTGTATTGGTGAGTTTATTTACATACAGGTGTGAGGATGGTGCACAGGATGGTGGGTGCTGTACATAGAAGTTGGAATCCAAAGTTCCCATGTGTATTGGAAGTCTTGGTAGCTGAAATGTCCAGAGTAAAGTCCACAGTCATCTGATAAATTTGGCCAACTAGAGCTCCCCATGTCATGTGGGAGAGTTGGGTTGGCTTCGACAGGGCGTGCAGTTTGCACACAGAGGAAAAGTTCCAGAACAGGTGTTGGCTTCCTGGGGGTTGTAGATGGCCATCGGCCTCTCAGTTTGGCCTCCTCGGACGGCCCCTCTTCTTGGGTGGGGACCCTCAGGTGCAGGCTGCGGCGGTGCAGGGGACTCTCTGCCAGAGTCCTCCTCCCTCCCTGTGGCATTTGCAGTTGTTTCAGCAGCAGTTGTTGTGGGCACACAGGGAGGTGAGGCCATGTTGGTGCTGATCTGGCGGAGGCATGTCAGTATGTCCCTATGCACCGCTGTCAGTTGTTCCAATGTGTCCCACTTGGACTCCATGACAGACATGTGTGTCTCGACACGTGACATGTGTGTCTCGACATGTGACATGTGTGTGTCAACACGGGACATGTGGGAGTCCAAGCGGGCATGATGGGCAGCCTGCTGCTGTTCTATGTCCTTGAGGATCCCCACTACCTGGCTGACCTCTCCGGTGCTAGTCTGGTACGCATCCGCGATGCGTGCCAGTTGTGGGTCATCATGCAGTCCAGACCCCTCTGCAAAGAACGACCTATGTCTACCACCCCTCCCACCACCCCTGGCGACACGTGCAGGACCTGCAGTGGCACGAACAGGTGACCGTGGGCCCACTTGGGTGTTGTTCCTGGGCTCGTTGTCACCAGCTCCAGTTTGGGCCTGGGTCCCTGCGCTGTTGTCATCTGTGGTCCTTGGTATGTCCGTGTTGGCAGGGGTGGCCTGTGTGTTGGCAGTTGTTGGAGGGGTGGGTGCAGGGGTGCAGATGTTGGTCCTGCTGGTGCTGCATGATGACTCACACCGGAGGGTCCAGCTGGTTCTTCGCCATCCGAGGAGTGCAGTGGCTGATCCACACCAGTGAGCTCAGTGTTCCCCGGAGCCTGGGACAGGGACTCCTCCTCGTCTGCTGATGTGTCCCCATCATCACCTGTTTTGGGGAGAGACACAGATTGTATGTTATGTTTCTACTGGCATCAATTGTTCAAACACCTGACAGTTGTGACTGTACCTCTGGATGTGGGCAAGGACATTGCATTCTCCTAAATTGTGACAGTCAGAGAGTGATATTGGTGTAGCACATTGTCCTGCCAACCTGTGGCATGTCAATGTGTATGTTGAGGTGTGTGCATGACCAGCATTGGTGGTATTTGGTTGCCATCCAGGCCTCCTTCTACCCCCAGCCCAGTGATCCCACCATGAAGCGTGCTTCCATTGCAGGGAGAGCAAGTTGTCTTTCAGGATGTCAGTCAGTGGTGTCCTGCTGTTGGTTGTTGCACAGTTCCCAGCAGGGCCTTGTGCTCCCCCCAGCAGTGCCCAGTGTCAGCCATCTTGTGAGTCCTTTTCCACTCCCTGTGATGTGAGCATGGTTGAGAGTGGTTTTGATGGGCCAATTGTGAGGGTGAGCAATATCTGTGCCTACAACTCCCATCATGCTATTGCCTCCACCCCCTTCCCAGCATGCCCATCCTTCCTTCCTTTTGACTCTGCTTCCCTGTGGGGTGGGGTGCCTGTGCTGACAGGATGGCTGGGAGTGTTGTCCTGGCAGTTGTTTGGCTACAAGTCCCAAGAGTGTCCCTGTGCTTCACACAGCATAACCCAGGGTGGTGGTTCTTTGTGGGATCTTCAGTTAGGATGTGAGGCATTGCATTCTCCCAGGTGGGTTATGTGGAGTTAGTGTTGAGGGGGTGTGTGAGGGGAGGTGCTTGTAACTATGGTCAGTGCTGTGAGTCCTCCTTCCCACCCAGCCAGATATCCCACCATGGGACGTGCTTCCATTGCAGGGAGTGCAAGTTGTCTTTCAGGATGTCAGTCAGTGGTGTCCTGCTGTTGGTTGTTGCACAGTTCCCAGCAGGGCCTTGTGCTCCCCCAGCAGTACCCAGTGTCAGCCATCTTGTGAGTCCTTTTCCACTCCCTGTGATGTGAGCATGGTTGAGAGTGGTGTTGATGGGCCAATTGTGAGGGTGAGCAATATCTGTGCCTACAACTCCCATCATGCTATTGCCTCCACCCCCCTTCCCAGCATGCCCATCCTTCCTTCCTTTTGACTCTGCTTCCCTGTGGGGTGGGGTGCCTGTGCTAACAGGATGGCTGGGAGTGTTGTCCTGGCAGTTGTTTGGCTACAAGTCCCAAGAGTGTCCCTGTGCTTCACACAGCATAACCCAGGGTGGTGGTTCTTTGTGGGATCTTCAGTTAGGATGTGAGGCATTGCATTCTCCCAGGTGGGTTATGTGGAGTTAGTGTTGAGGGGGTGTGTGAGTGGAGGTGCTTGTAACTATGGTCAGTGCTGTGAGTCCTCCTTCCCACCCAGCCAGATATCCCACCATGGGACGTGCTTCCATTGCAGGGAGCGCAAGTTGTCTTTCAGGATGTCAGTCAGTGGTGTCCTGCTGTTGGTTGTTGCACAGTTCCCAGCAGGGCCTTGTGCTCCCCCCAGCAGTACCCAGTGTCAGCCATCTTGTGAGTTCTTTTCCACTCCCTGTGATGTGAGCATGGTTGAGAGTGGTGTTGATGGGCCAATTGTGAGGGTGAGCAATGTCTGTGCCTACAACTCCCATCATGCTATTGCCTCCACCCCCTTCCCAGCATGCCCATCCTTCCTTCCTTTTGACTCTGCTTCCCTGTGGGGTGCCTGTGCTGACAGGATGGCTGGGAGTGTTGTCCTGGCAGTTGTTTGGCTACAAGTCCCAAGAGTGTCCCTGTGCTTCACACAGCATAACCCAGGGTGGTGGTTCTTTGTGGGATCTTCAGTTAGGATGTGAGGCATTGCATTCTCCCAGGTGGGTTATGTGGAGTTAGTGTTGAGGGTGTGTGTGAGGGGAGGTGCTTGTAACTATGGTCAGTGCTGTGAGTCCTCCTTCCCACCCAGCCAGATATCCCACCATGGAACGTGCTTCCATTGCAGGGAGTGCAAGTTGTCTTTCAGGATGTCAGTCAGTGGTGTCCTGCTGTTGGTTGTTGCACAGTTCCCAGCAGGGCCTTGTGCTCCCCACAGCAGTACCCAGAGTCAGCCATCTTGTCAGTTGTTTTCCACTCCCTGTGATGTGAGCATGGTTCAGAGTGGTGTTGATGTGCCAATTGTGGGTGTGACCAATATCTGTGCCTACAACTCCCATCCTGCTATTGCCTACACCCCCTTCCCAGCATGCCCATCCTTCCTTCCTTTTGAGTGGACTTCAGTGTGTGTGGGTGTGACAGCAATGGCAAGATGGCTGACAGTGTGGTCCTGTTGTTTGTTGGTGCCCAGTTCCCAGCAGGGCCTTGTGCTCCCCACAGCTGTGGCCAGTGTCAGACATCTTTGAAGTGGCTTTTGACTCCCTGTGAGGTGTGCATGCTTCAGTGCTAACTTGCTGGGCCATGTGGGTGTGAGATGTTGATCTGTGACTACCACTCCCATCATGCTATTGCCTACACCCCCTTCCCAGCATGCCCATCCTTCCTTCCTTTTGAGTGGACTTCAGTGTGTGTGAGTGTGACAGCAATGGCAAGATGGCTGACAGTGTGGTCCTGTTGTTTGTTGGTGCCCAGTTCCCAGCAGGGCCTTGTGCTCCCCAAAGCAGTAGCCAGTGTCAGCCATCTTGTCAGTTGTTTCCCACTCCCTGTGATGTGAGCATGGTTCAGAGTGGTGTTGATGGGCCAATTGTGGGTGTGACCAATATCTGTGACTACCACTCCCATCATGCTATTGGCTACACTGACTTGACCAGCATACACAGAATTCCTTCCTTTCAGTGAGCTTCCTGTGAGGTGGTGTTCTAGTGGTGGGTAAATATCTGGGAGTATTTGTTGGTTCTATTTGTGCCACTGCCTTGCTGTATTTGTTGTTAGGTTTGTAGATGTCATGACACAGTTACATATCACTATGAGATGGCAGGTATTGTGTTTGTCTGACTAGCATTCACATCTTGGGATGGATATCTTTTGGTTGCTGTGTATTTGCTAAGTGTGCATGGTTTGCCTATCCCCTTGACTGTGATGTGTGTGTGTTGTCACACCATATTGTGTATATTAGTTGTGTACTCACCAGGCTCTGGGATGTCTGTTAGTCCGTATACGCTCACTGGTGGTAGGATGGCCCGCACCTTCTCCTCCCAGGGCCTGAGGTATACTGGTTTTGCAGGAGGGCCACTGCCGGTGTGCTGGCTGAGGAGGTAGTCCTTTTGAGTAGGTCCCTGACCCTCCTGCGCACATCATACCACCTGTTCTGGATGTCTTCCTTTGTGCGCAAACATGGTGATTGTGCGTTGACCCTGTCGACAATCCTCGCCCACATCTTGGTTTTCTGCGACATGGGGGTCTGTTGTACCAATGTACCAAACAACTGTGGCTCTACCCTGAGGATCTCGTCTACCAGGACTTCCAATTCACAATCTAGGAACTTATGGTTCTTCTTTGGGGGCATGGTGATGGGTGGTGGTGGTGATTGATGTGTGTGTGTGTGCAAGTGGAGGGGTGTGAGTGTAGGTTTAGCTGGGTGTGTGTGAGGGTGCTATTTGTAGGTGTGGTAATGGTGTGTGGCTTGTGTGATGTATGAGCTGTGAGTGTGTCTGTGGTTGCTGTGTAATGGTGTTCTGTCTGGCAGGTCAGTGGAATTTGCAAGGGATCATGGTAGGGATTTGTGGCCTTTATGTAGGTGGAGTTGGAGGTGTGTCCTTGTTCCATTTTTTTTTCCTCCCTGTATTTATTGGCTTAGTGGTTGCTTGTTTGGCCCTTTATTTAAAAAAATTTCCTTGGTGTTTTTGGTGCATGTAGGAGTCGTTCTTGTGTCCGAGTAGGACGCTGCAGTTGTCTGGTGCGATCTTGTCTGACTCGTTCCCGCTGTGTGTCAGCTAGGTTTCATATGCGGCGTACGAGTCGGTCGCGTAGTATTGGGTTGCTTCGGCTGGGTTTTGTATGCGTTTCGGTCGTACGGCTTGTGCTCCGGGCGAGTCAGTGGTGTTTTGCACGCACAGCATCGTACTACGCGGGTCGGAGTTCGCGGGTACGTTTCGTTCGGGTTCAATCCGAGTGCGTGTCGGTCGGTTCGTTTCGCGTGATTTCCCGGCCGGATGGCTTGTTTCTGTCCGGCTCGGTCGGTCGTTTTGTATTCCGTCCGAGTCTGTCGGATTTCACATGCTTTTCATCGTACTACCCGGGTCGTGCGGCGCCGGTCCGAGTCGGTCGGACTAAATTCCCGTACCGAGTCGGTCGGTATGTTTTCCGGCCCAATTCGGAATCGACCCCTTAGTCTTCCATGGCGCCTTCAACAAACTCCTCACAAATCTCCAAATTTCCGCCTACAAGAAGGTACTAGGTCTCCCACAACAGGCCAGGAGAGCCAGAGTAAGGCTGGAGCTGGGCCTAACCCATCCGGAAATCACTTGCTCAGGGGACTTATTAAAATACTATATTAGTACTTTGCGTGCCTGTGCATCCTCATTGAAAACCCACATCAAAACAATTTTTGAAGAGAACGGCTCTCCATGGCAGGTTCAGTTGGTAGCAGCTATAAGACTCCTTGAAATAGAAGCCCAAAATGTGCACAATCCGGCCATCCCAGTAACAGCCTGGAAAAAGACAGTGAATACACAGGCTAAGAGAATATCCTTTGAAAAGGACCAGGAGAGCCTACACCATCAATCCAATCTTTCTACACTGGATGCCTCTTATATCCCGGGAAAACCTCAGCCTTACTTTGAGCAAGCCCTGACAGTTCTGGCCCGGAAAAGAATCACTTACATGAGACTTCTAGCACTGCCTATTGCGGACTTTAATCCATCCTGGGCCCGGCAAGACAATTCAGTTGCCTGTCGTCTTTGCAGTTATCGCCGCGAATCTTGGCTTCATCTGTTGTGTTGCTGCCCAAAGTTAGCTAGAGAGCGGCACTGCCTGGTACTCCCAATTTGCAGGTCTCACGGGTCTGGACGATGCAGAGAAGTCTCAGACTTGTGCTTCTCTGCTAACACAATTCAAACAGTGGCCCGACTAGGGAAATTCACAGATGTAATCCGGGCCGCATTGACACAAACTAGCAAGATACAAGACGCAGCTAGCCGGCCACCAAGCTAGAGCGATTAGGTCCAAATAACTCTCAAAATGTAACATCATTCCTGCGTTTACAATAAACCCAGAGTTCTGCTCCGGTTCACAGTCATTACAAAGCTCAGGTTCATTAGTGAACAAAAAAAGGCCAAGACAAGTGGACTAAGTAAGTTAATCCAGGTACCTGGCACCGAAACCGGGAAAACTCAGTTGTCTCAAATGGCCCGTCTTTAAATCAAACGCTATTTTAAGGGGGACGGGGTCCACTTAAAAAGACGTGCAAACCGGGGCCCCAATTGCAGAAGCAACTCCTATGCAGCAGTACTTCAGTTCCAGCCTGGACATTTGTTTTAAGATTTAAGATTTTTAAGTTTTAAGCATACTCAGTGAGTCTTTTAAATTTCTTTTTCCTTTTCTTTTATAGCATTTTGTAATGACAGTATATTGTAATGATTTTAATTAATTGAACAATAAAGTACAGTAGTGTTGTTTCTAAACCAACGAAAAAAAATATTTCTGTACATCCTCGTCCAGCAGATATACGAAATATCAACGTAAAAAGTATTGTATGCCTGTCCTTTGAAACTATCACACTTATAGAATAGTATTCTGCTGAGGCAGCAATATGAACTGTAACAGACACCCCATTGTAATAAAAACAAGCAAATCATTTGCGAGTAGATTATGGTGGCCATGTTTAAAAGCGGTAGGTGGACCGTCAGTCCACTGGGTCAGCACAGGAACCTGGCGGTGAATTAGCCACCTTATGATGAAACATTTTGCCAAAAGTGCAGATGCGGCCGACGCATTCACGTCACAATTAAAATACCGACCGGCCATCATGTCTCGGCTCCGGCACCAGCATTGTTTCCTGTTTTGCAGAAATAAACATCCCATTCAGGGGGTATATTTCTGCCTAGCAAAATAATAATGTGCCTGACCCGCAGGAATTGTTCTCCCCACATGAGGGACCAAGGTAGGGAACATATGTATCTGGAGGCCAGCCTTAAATAGGACTGTCATTTCACTGTAGTGAACACAGTGGCCCTGTAGCAGATGGGCTGCCGTCATGGACAACATTTAGGGGTCGCCAGAAGTCGCAGCTGTGACCACTGGCTTCCCCCTTGTGACCTCTGAAACTGCCTTTGCGACCACTGGCCTCAGAGGTGGCAAAAGAAGGGCCAAGAACACAGTGCTGGCTCAGCATTCCTTCATTCTATTATTCAATATTAGTGTAATAAGAGAAGGAGCATGCTTAGCTGGAGCAGGGGCCTTTGGTGGCAGCTATGGTAAGTACAATAGTTTTTAAATGTATGTTGTGTGCATGCTTGTAGGTGAGAGTGTTTGTGTGAGAGAGCGTCTGTATGTGTGAGCATGTGTCTATATGTGTGAGCATGTGTGTGTGTGAATGAAAGTGAGTGTTAGTGGCAAGTTGTGAGTGAGATTGTGTGAGACTGAGGCCCAGATTTACTTTTCTTTGACACAAGGCAACGCTGCACCAAAGACGCTGCACTGCCTTTCGTCAAATGGAAAGAGAAAAATGCACCATATCTACCAAGATATGGTGCATTGTTTCCCTCATGGTGTGCTGGTGCTCTTTTTGCAGCCACGTGCCAACGCACACACTCTTGCTCCATAGTGCAAGGGAGTGTGCATACTCTGAAGCATAGGTTTTGTACTAGAAGGAGCCCCTTCTACTACAAAAAGCATGCTTTAATGCCTTTCCCACTTTGTGTGTGTATGCTGTACAATGCAGCACATGTGTAGAGTTGGAAAACTAGAAGAAATTAAAACATATCTTCTCAGTCAGTCAGTCAGTCAAAAATACTTTATTCGGCAACTTAATGCCATGAAAGTGCACATAACAATATAGTACATTTCATATATATATATATATATATATACATTTTCTTTTAAAAACGCAACCATAAAGTTGAAAAAGGAGAACATTTCATAATATCAGTCGGAGAGCCAGGTTTCTGGATACATGAGGATCAGTACATTGTATAAAGTGCAATCAGTTTAATGCGATGGGCCACCTTGAAGGCGCAGAAGGAGCCTAAACATAAGGGCCAACATTAGGGGGAAACATGCTTCTTGTTACTCATAGAATTCAAAACATAAAATACATAGGGTCCAAGCACGATATATAAAGTGCAATGTGCAAAACGTCAGATACGGTCTAAAAACAGTGGGCCCGCTTAATAATAATACGGGCAATGCCTAAGTTTTAAAACATAATATAAAAACTGGAAATTTAAAAAAACAATTTTTTCCTATGCCTGATGGCTCCAGTCAGGAAGCTCGCAACGCCAAAACTGATCGAGGTGGAAGGTAACATTTGGAGGTACAATAAGGCGGGCCTAACTTGGACAAAGTGACACTCGGAGTAATGGGAATATGAACCTTTTACGAAAAGAAATATAATAATCACAGAAAAAAATGAAATGAATAGTATCCTGTTCAGAGAAGTTGTCACAAGGACAAGGTTTTAAGGTGCCTAGTTTGTGGAAACCTTGTGGAACAGCTAAAAGCCAGGGAATCAAATCTAAGCGAAATCTTGTTAATAGAAAGCGGAGGTAAAGATTGCTGACGGTGAGTAGGTATGGCTGAATTTGATTATTCGTAGATAGCATTACATATCTCCTCACTGTTGGTTTTGCTAACTCATTCTCTTCTCTAAGTCCCTGGCGCTTAATCATGAACTGTTCCTTTATATTTCTGATCATAGTTTTGTCCAGAGGTTTAGGTCTAAAAAATAATTCAGGACAACCTAACCATTTTGTCAAATCCCTTAAGTATTTTAGCCATGGGATGCTACCACCTCTATCAAGCGTCAAACAATCAGTAATTATTGTTTGATTTAGATTTGCGGTGGAGTTAGCCAAGACTCTCAGCCAGCGCAGCAATGGTGCTACCGCTATCTGGTCTGATATATATCCCACCCCTAATTCTTCATGTAATATCTTCTCATTATGCCTGCCTTGAGGAGTCGTAACATTTTGTAACAATTTCCTCTCTACCAATGTTTTTAGATAGGGATTTGTGTCAAAACCCATGGGTGGTTGCAAGAAAACAACCATGCACCACCGATGGAACGCCTACTTACTGCAAAATAAAGCAAAGCAGTTTATAGTCCACTTTGGGATGCTATCCAATGCAAACCAGTATTTGTGTTCGATAGTAAATCCCATCTTAACACAAAAGTGACAAAAACATGGTACAAAGCATTAGTAAACCTGGGCCTGAGTGTAAGTATGAGTGAGAAAGAGTGAGATTAAGAGTGAATGCAAGTGGGCGAGTGAGAATGAATAAGAATGAGTGTAAGGGGCTGTAAGAGTGTGAGTGTGATATTATGGTCATGAGACATCCCTTCCCAGAAATAAATCAGGGACTTCATGTGATGTCATTAAGGACAACGGTTATGGGATGTCACGTCCACTACCCTGGCATGTTCCTGACTCGATTTCTATGCTGAATGACTGGGCCCCAGTAGATTTATCCGAGGCAACACAGGTACACAGACAGTAGTTCTTCAACCACTAAATGTAATGAGTTGTTCCACCACTAAATGTGATGGTGGACCCATGGTAATGGTGGGCTGGAGCCCACCTGGTTTATGCTCGGCTCCACCCTCCAACAAACAACTGTTTATTAAATAACACTGATGATACAATATTAATGTGTAGTTATCCTTACCATGAGATACAATTTGGACCACTCCACTTGCTTTATCACCTCTTCTTTCACTGTTTCCCCAAACCCTTTCTTTATCATGGTTGCATGCCACAATATCATGGTTAATATATCAGCATCTGAAAATATTGCTTCCTTAATATGGAAGACTGCTATACGCTTTTTGCAGGTGGTTGTTTCGACCATAATATGGTGGAGGTATACACTCTTTAACCTTGCTTTGAGTCTTACTCACCCATCTTGTAGTGCACCAAATGCACACCTTTTGCTACAAAAAAACTTCCTTACAGTTGCTAATAATAACCATCATTGCTTATTCAGCACCCTAGGGTTTGGAATAATGTACAAGTTATGTTATGACATTCATTCTAGAGGGGCCTGTCTTGCCCTTACTTAATCATGGTTTCCCATTGTAACTTGCCCCTTGAACATATTGTGGCAGACAAATATCAAAGTGTGTTGACTACTTCAGCTTCATTTGGACCCTTGTACTGCTCTAGTAATGATTCTCTATGTTGCTTTTCTTCAAATATATCCACGACTTCTAGTATAGTATAACCAAGAGCCTGTCTTCTATTCCACCATTAACACAGAATATGCTTTATGGGTAAGCTGAGAGATAGGAACCTTCTATCCAATAATACTTTGTGATAAATTTAAAACTAGATTATTTATTAAATCATTGCAATCCAGTACTACCTCCTTTACATGTGCTAACTGTCTCCCTGACTTCCTCTGAATACTTTACATAGTGTCTTCTATAGCCACAAATTTTACATATGTTTCTCAAAGTTTAGAACTAGGCCTGCCTGAAATTTTAATTATGCCGGAGTAATCGGAGTAATTTTGTAATTCTGCATAAGTGTTGTGTCCCAAAATTATAAAACATTATGCAATTATTCCGGCTCGTGTAATTTAGAGTAATTTGGGCTAAAAATACCAACTGTAAGAGCACAGGAACAAAGAGCAAATGACTGCTGCTGTTCGTGTTCTGTTGCATTTAGTACTATTTTCTTAGATTAAGGCGTATCATCGGGTCCATCTTGAATGTGAAGGTGCATTTTGTGCTAAGAAAATAGTGCTAAATTCAGGGTTGCACTCCTCATATTATTCTTTTGAAATTTTCTGTAATTTCATGCAATTATGCCATAGCAAATGATGGAAGTTACGGCCACCCCTTTTTAAGAAGCAAGATATTGGAAATCACTATTGCATTGCTACAAAATTTATTTTTCATGTTAGTTTCCCAACCGTCACATGCAATTTCCCTTTATCTACCTGTATCCTCTTGACTAGGTTACCACAACGTTCAGCTTTCTTTAAAGCATCATTATGAGGATCTGGTTTTATTATATGATATGGCTGTGGGGCCTTACAGTGGAATACTCTCACAAAACGTTTATTGGGTCAAGTCAGGCTCATTTGAACAACCTTAAGCTCAACTCTGCGTAGCTATAGCTTTCAAGCACCAAGGTTCGAACAAAGGAAATCATTTAACAGTACCAAACAACAAAATAAGAAAGTCACCAATCATGAAACAAGCACGCCACCAATTTATAAAAGTAGATTGTATTTTTATGAATTTTTAGAGTTCAAGATGAGCATAATCAACCAAAGAGTTCCAGAGGTATGATTTTTCAAAGATTTTATAACTGTTAATTTCAACCGCAAAGAAGTATTGGTCAACAAAAAGTTTGCAAGCTTCAAAAGTTTGTAAAAGTTAGTACAACTACTCCGGCCTGGCTTGAGTGACCAAATCAGACAGGATGGAGGTCTAGGGGGCCAGTGGGGTAGATATGGACTATTACCTGCCCACTACAGTGTTTATCAGTCCAGTTCCAGCCTTTACAGTACGACCGCCATAGACAACAATGAAGTGGTCCTGATGCTGGGGATGAAGGATGAAAAGGTGCTTAAGGATACTCTGATTATGATACGGTCAATGGGGGTGCCCTTGTGATGGTTCCTCAATCCACGGGTGTGCAGGGTGACTTTGGCTAAAGAGGTCAGGGTCACACAAAGTCTTCTTTCTGGGGGTCGAAGGTCAAGCGCAGCTGGGCTTCTTTTCTCCGGGTACAACAATTGGGGCAAAATCCATTTGTGGGGGTTTGTGTCCCTCTGGAGTGACCATTCCGACTTTGACAACACTCCCGGGTCCAGCAAACTTGGGTGCAAGTTTTGGCCATCGAAAATCGTCCTCTCGCAGTTCACAGAGGCAGCTAGCAGCAAAATTTCTCCAGTAGGTAGCACTTTGCAGGTTTGGGCTACTTCAGCTCCTTTGTCCATGAAGCTGGTTCCAGGGGATCATCAGACAGATCCTTTGAGTCATACCTCTGATCTGGGAATCAACTTTTCCCTGAGCCAGGAGCCATAGGCACAGTCCAAACTTTGCTAGCCCAAAGTGCAGCAGGTGCAGTCCAGCAGATGGTGCTGCCTCTATTTGTGCAATACCAAGGGCAGCAGGGCTGTCCTTCTTCAGCCTTCTTTCCGAATCCTGTGTGATCTGAGGGTCCAGGGTGTCAGAGGTGCCATATTTATCCCGCTAAAGTGCCCTGAGGGGACCACGTGGTTAGTAGCCAATGGGCTACCAGGTCCCCCCCTTTGGGTGATAACTTTACAGTGATGTGTGGCATCTGGCAATCCCAGCATCCACTATTCTGGCCACTCTCAAGATGTTTGGACCCTTCCTTGGATGTAAGGATCTCGGTTGCCCACCCTAGAGCTGTGGCTACCTAGGGGCTACACGCCCTTGGAAAAACTGATTTGGGCACTGGTCTTCCCTCCCTGTCCCTGTCTTCAGCTTGTCTGCCTGAATAATGGGCAGCCACTCAGGAGTATTATCGCCATTTGCCCACCAAAGGTGGCTTCCCCTTTGAAGCTCGCCTTTTGGGCTAACACCCTGAGTGGCTTCCTGCAAAGGGGAGGTGACAACTCTCCCAGCAGCATACAGTGTTTGATCCTAAGCTCAGGAGTCGTAAACACCACTCCTCAGGTGGGCAGAAAGCTGTCTGTGGGTCCCAGCCCATGTGAGGCTACTGGACCACTGGGACACAGACCGACAACTTTCTAAAAGTTGCTTAGCTTTGAAAGTGGCATTAAATTATACCCGAGCATCTGGTTGGGTTTAATACCACTATTAATTTGACAGCTTTCAGCATCCGGTTATGTAGTCCCATTTAGAAGTTAGTCAGGCTGAGGTGCCATCTGGTAAATCAGTGTTAGCCAATGAGGATACAAAATTTTCCCCAGGAAAATGACAATTTTTTTTTTTGCTGTTAAGACATTTAATTGTATAGGTCCTATTTAACAATATACAGTTCCCTGCCTTAGGGCTCTAAGCTTTCCTTAGGGGAGACTTTCATATAATGCTTAGGGAAGGGGTGGCTTTGTCACTGGTTCTGATGTCAAGGTCAGTCGAACTGTGTTACACTGCCCTCTATGGTTCATCTTGCACCATATTTTCTCACAAATATTGAAGAATTGTGTTGAAATGTGAATGGTCAAGAAATGAGAGGTTTAAACGTATATTAGGACAGGAAATTCTAATTTGTCCCTGTCCTTTATAAGGTTAAAACAAACCAAGAAGTGGGATGGTAGGTAAGCGTTAAGGTTCCTTCCTCACTGCCTTTATATTGGTGAACATGTTCAGCCTTACTACTGTATGTACTACTATAACAAACATATCAGAGATCTTTCTTCCGGACCTTTAAGCCATCACCTCACCCCACATCCTGCCTAAGTGCTTCCTACTTAAAACGAAGATAGGAAAAACATTTTTCGAAAAACACCTATCTGAAGTAATACATATTCTATTATGTTGGCCTCCTACAATATTATAAGTAGCTACTGGAGACAGGATGACAGAACGCTTGGGCCTAGGAGGTGCTAAATGATGCTGGCTCTGTCTAGGCGTTTGAGGAGGCTCATTGACCTAACACATTCCTCCGTCTCTCTGTGACATGTCTTTGGTGGCGGATTTAGGACTGGCCCGCTCCTTCCTGAATAAAGCACGAGAGGCATAGATGAGTAAAGGGGCTTATCGAGGAGTTCGCCTAAAGGGGAGAGGATGAAGACAAAGTGGGGACAGGGGTCTCAGATCTAAAAACAATAGATATGTTATGTCTTAAACAAATGCTGAAGGAAATAATGGATGTGACACTACCTTCCCTGGAAACTCACATAAGATATTCTTTTATGTTGATTTTTAACAGAATTGAGTCCCTGGACGCTGCTGCATCTGCATGCGTAGAGCGTATTAACAAACAGTACCCATTCAAGGTAAGGAGGATCATAGGGAGCAAAAATGTTGCTCTTTTAACACCCCGATATTGTGGTTCCTCATGGGTCCAGAGGAAAGAATTCGTTGGGCATAAGGCCATGACTGAGACAAGGAGTAAAGAGTTGGATATCCACTAGTGGGGATCTTTGTCCAACCTGCAGATGATACCAACCACAGGACTCAATATTCCAAGAGAGAGGTATCTAGGGTCAATTTGAGTCCCTTTTTACAACTGCCATCGGAGGTGACCCGCATGTGATTGTTTTAAAGGAGGTCCCTCATCTTAGGTCAGAGTAACAAGAGGGGTAGAGTGAACTTAGGAATAAAGTAAGACAATGGCTGGGTGCAAAAGTGGGTAAGATGCTTCAAATGTTGGACGGAATCATAATGGTTCGCTGCATGCCATGGATTGCGTGGCTCCCAAAAGATTTGTAAAGCGGATTGTGTAGTGGTAAAGATTCAGCTCTGTAGAGCTTGTGTAAAGATAGGCGCACACGAGCTTGTGAGTGAAGTAACGCCTTTATTAGCACCAACACAGGCTCCAGTAAGAGGAGCATAACTAGCATGTATCTGTGTACGCAGTCAGCTGTCAACTGTCATAACTGACAGCTAACAACTGACGAGGCACAGTGATACGGTGTCCGCGCAGGGACACAGCTTAGCCAAAGCAGTAAGGTGTCCACGGAGGGACAAACAAGAGGGAGATACAACCCATCTCCCTTCCCAGAAAGACAAGGAAAGAAGAGGAGGAGAGGGAACGATAGCTGAATGGAAGATGAGCGGAAAGGGGGCAGAGAGAAAGGGAGAGAGACTGGAAAAAGGAAAAAGAAAGTTAAAGGTCCAGAGGAAGAAGAACAAAGGAGAACATTAACTAGCCGGGGGGAGCTACTCGCACACAAAGTCCGATAACCTGGTGGGGGGGATGATTCTTCTGCCGGCCCTACTGGTGACAACCGGTGGGTAGGTGTCTGGAGAAGGAATCTCGGGTAACTGCCTTCTGATCCTTACAGGATGAGAACTACTGGGATCATCAAACGATGGTGTGGAAGATGATTGTGTCACTGTCCCATGGGCTGTGGCGTCGAAGGTGGGTTGATGTAACTCAGTATCATCGTCAGACCACGTCTGGTGCTTGACCTGTGATTTCTGACCACACTGTGCATCTTCCAAACTCGGTAAGTCAACAGGCGCCCTTCTCTGCGCGGAAAGGGCCGAGAAATGCCAGACTCTTCCATCACTTAGTAGGGCAGAATTACAGAATATCTTACGTACAGTGAGTGGTGGAGTGTATCTGCTCTGTCCTTTTCCGATGTGACCACTTCTTTTGACTCTGACACTGTCGCCAACCCTTATTCCAACGGTCTTGCACCCATGCTTGATGTCGTATCTGGACTTGACGTTGGCTTGGGCTGATGCACCTCTTTCCCTGACCAGTTCAGCTGACCACTCGACTCTCTTTGCTGCCTTGACCCACCCCACGTTGTCTTTCGACAAAGGTGTCCTTCCACGCATAAGTTCAAAAGGGCTGTGCCCAACTGTGTCGATGGGAGTAATGCGGTAAGCCCAAAGCGTCTTAAGCACCTCTTTCCTCCACTCCAATCCGTTGTTGTTCACCAGCTGGATGATACCTTTGATCACCCTATTAAAACGCTCAACTGCGCCATTACCCGCTGGGTGGTAAACAGATGTAGTTTTGTGCTCGATCTGATTCCTTCTCCCATAGTCTTTAAAGATGTCTGACATAAATTGTGGACCATTGTCGCTTACAATTTGTTTGGGGAGACCTTCATGCGTGAAAATATCATCCAGGAATTTGACAACATGGCATGCGTCAGGTTTGCTGACCACTTTGAGTTCTGGCCACTTGCTGAAATGATCTATTACAACCACAATATACCTTTGATCTTGACCGTCCGGAGCAGGGCCCATGATGTCAATGCCAATTTTTCCCACGTCATGGCTGGAGTGGGGATTGGTTGAAGAGGAGGTCTGTACGTTACTTGAGTTTTATCCGAATTTGCACATAGGGCACAATCACGGACCATTCTTTCAACAGCTAAGCTGACTCCTGGCCACCAGTAACTGTTCTTGACCCTGCTCTTAGTTTTGCAAATGCCCAGATGGCCCTCGTGACATAGATCGAGTATTTTCCTTCTCAGACTGTTAGGTGGCACCACTCTCCCGCTCCTGAACAGGAGTCCGCCTTCAAATGAGAGTTCATCCTTTACATCCCAAAAGTGTTTGATGTCTTCAGGCAATTTGCTTTTTGCTGACCACCCTTTACTCAGCATGTCTACTACCTTAGACAATGCTCGGTCATCCCCTTGCTCAACGTGCCATTCCTCTTTTGTAATTCCTTCCAACTCTTCATGCACGTTAGCTATACAGAGTTCTTCTTTTTCTTCCTCAATTTCCTCTTCATTGTCCTCTTTGGGCATCCTGCTTAAAAAATCGGCTAACACATTTTTTACACCGGGCACATATTCCACCTTGTAAATATAGTCGAAGAGTCTTACTGAAAGCCTTGCTAATCTCGGAGAGGCATTGTACAATCCTTTAGTAGTGAAAACTTTTGTCAGTGGTTTGTGATCTGTGCATAAGGTTACATTTCTGCCCCACACAAACTGCCTGAAGTGCTCCAAAGCCCATACGCACGCCAATGCCTCGCACTCAATAACGGAGAACTTCTCCTCCGATGGCGTAAGGGAGCGTGAGGCAAAGGCTATGGTATACTCAGTGCCCTTGACGTCTCTCTGGGTGAGAACCGCGCCAAGCCCTTTGGAGCTGGCATCGGTGGTGACAAAGTTCTCCAATTGTGGGTCAAAACCCTGCAGCGGAAGAGCAGCGCACTTTTTGTTCTTGAGAGACCTGAATAATAGGTCACAGTCCTCAGACCACTCAAATTTGTTTTTGAGTTTGAGCAACTGGCGTAAACCAAAGGTCTTTTGTGAAAAGTTACTAATGAACCTTGCATAGAATTCTAGAAGCCCCAGGAAGGACCTTAATTCATCCTTGTCTTTTGGCAAAGGTGCTTCCTTTATGGCCTTCAGCAGATCTTTCTTTGGGCAAATGCCATCGCTAGTGACTTCATGACCCAGATACGTGACAGAGTTTTTTGCAAACTTGCATTTGAGATGTTCAGCTGTTAGCCCTTTCATTTCCATGATGTTTAGTACCTGCTTAACTCTATGGTCATGCTCATCTCTGGTTTTGCCCATCACCAGTATGTCATCTTGGAAAAGTAGTATTCCATTAACGCCTTCGAAGACACTGTGCATCAGCCTCTGAAACATTGCTGCTGCGGAGGCGAGGCCGAAAGGTACCCTTGTAAAGCGGAAACACCCGAAAGGAGTTATGAAAGTTGTAAGGCTCCTGCTTTCCTGATGTAGTGGAACCTGGTGATACGCAGATTTCAAATCAATTGTGGAGAACCATCTCACGCCCTTGGTGCCCGCCAGCATCTCACTGATGTTAGGTAGGGGAAATTGTTCCACTACAATGTTACTGTTCAGGTCACGCAGGTCCACGCATAACCTAAGTTTTCCGTTCGGGCGTTTAGCAATCACCAAGGGAGCGACCCATTCTGAGGCCTCCACCTTTTCTATGATGCCTTCCTCAAGCAGTTGGTCAAGTTGGGCCTTCACCTCCTCCTTGATGGCAAACGGGATTTTGCGTGTCTTATGTACTGTAGGTTTATAATCAGGTTTAAGTTTAATCTTATGTTAGTACCCTCTGAGGGTGCCAATGCGCCCACTAAACACCCCTGTATACGTGTCCAATAATGTTTGAGCGTAGTCGTTATTGTTGGTTACAACCAACACAGGGTCATCTTTACTGGGATCCAAAATTATGCCCAGGCTTCCCTGGTCCATCCATCCTAGCACAGATGGTCCCACTCTGGATACATATAGCTTCCCCACGGATTCTCTACCTTTGAAGCTGAAGGTAAGTTCCCTGAAACCACACACATCGATGGGTTCACCAGTAAATGATTTTATAGTTATGTCTGATTTGGTTAACTGTTTTCCGATTTTGGACGTGAACTTTTCCTCCCATATCTTTTGGTTTACAATGGTGTACGGGGAACCTGAGTCCGCAACAACACTGATGTCCACCCCACCAATGTTCATGTTACACAGCGGTTTCTTGACTTTGGATGTATTGGATGTATTACCTTTCTCCGTAGAATCACCATGAATGTTTAAGACAAACATGTTTACATCCTCTTCATCAGAGGTATGTTGGTAACTGGTTTCATCCTCTTCAATTACTTTCACCGTGCGTGAGTTCCTTCTCCTGCACGCTTTCTGGAAATGGCCCATGACCCCGCAGAATGTGCATTTAACGCCCCTTGCTGGGCACTTTAAATTGTCTGCCATGTGCGCTATGCTACCGCACCTGTAGCAACAACTTTTGCTGTTGAAGGTCGGATTGTTGGGTGCTGGCCTAGAATATCTCTGAATCCTGGTTTGATTCTGACCACTTTTGCTTTCAGACACTCTCCCCACAACGTCTCCATCTCTCTTTTCCCTGCTTTCCGAAAGCACTGCCTTTGCGCATCTCCCTGTGAGTTCTGCTTTCCTGGCAATGTCTATGATATTTTGTAAAGGATATTCACCTTTTGCCCACAAATTGTCCTGTATATTTGCGTTGGAACCCTGCATAACTATCTGGTCCCTTATGAACTCATCATGCAGACCCCCAAAACGGCAATTAATGGCAAGATTTTTGAGTGCGGCCACATAATCATCGATTGTTTCTTCCTTCCCTTGTTTCCTATGGAAAAATGTGTACCTGTCAACACCCACACATACCGTGGGTTTGTAGTATGTATTAAGGTCATCAATGGCATTTACATACACGTCACCCTCGTTTTCTGCTCTTATTTTTTTGTTAATGGTGTTATAGACTTTTATCCCACTTGCACCCAGACAATGCATGAGTAATTTATATTTCTTTTCTGGTTTCAAGTCTTCATCATCCTCCAGTGTAGCAATATAGTTTATAAAGTACTCCCTCCACTCTTTCCATTTGAGTGAGGGCTCTCCACCTGCCCTTAGAAATGTTTCAGGAGGTGACAAGTTCCAGACATACCCTGATACCATGCTAAGTGAAAGTCCAAATAATAAAAAAAAAAACTGGGTAACTGGTGGACGTGCTTGTTATTTTAGAAACAGAACAATGTTTTCCCTGTAAGGGTGTTGGACACAGGTAATTTGTGACCAAACTGTATGAGAATCAATTTTAAAGTGTGTTGCTTTCGGCACTGTTACACGTGCGTACTAGTCATCAGCTTCAAATCAACAGGTAATGCTCCTATTTAGTTATTTGGATATTTTCTTGAATCTCTTTTTTTTTTACTGTACCTTGTATTATTAGTCCCAAACGTTGTATTCCTTTGCCGATCCACTGTTGCTGTGCTGAAGTAGAGATCGGTCCGGTAAGAGGACCAAAACAAAGATGGCGTCACGTCGAGTGCTGCATGCGTGCAACACTAGACTGTAGCGTTGGTAAGGAGAGTGGTGTTTCCAATTCACCAAGATGGCCGCCAGTACGTGAACGCGTACGTGAGGATGCTACGCGTCACGAGCACAGCTGCTGTATACGTCACGGACAGCTGACAGTTGGATAGCAGGGGTGACAGTTGAACCGCTGTGAGCTGTGTTCCTACCACGATTTTCTCCACATGTCTGCTGAACTGCCGTCCGTTGACACACAGACAATGTTGTTTAACACACTTCACTTGTAGACTAAAGACGTTGGATTCCAGAGTGCACTGACCGTTGCTTTGGTCGACCGCAGTTCCAAATACTCTTTCGCCTCACTTTACACAGAGGGTTATTCTTAACACCTCTTCAAGTTGCAATTCGAGGTACACAGTTCACCCGTGAAACAAGACACAATGAGTTTTTCTATCCGCTGTGGAAACCGCAGAACCAGTTCTCTGTATTCTCTTATTGCTCTCGAGTATATTCAGCGCAGTCAAGTAATTACACGCTGGGTCCGCGTGTTGGTGCTCCTCGTCGCCAACTTGTAAAGATAGGCGCACACGAGCTTGTGAGTGAAGTAACGCCTTTATTAGCACCAACACAGGCTCCGGTAAGAGGAGCGTAACTAGCATGTATCTGTGTACGCAGTCAGCTGTCAACTGTCATAACTGACAGCTAGCAGCTGACGAGGCACAGTGATACGGTGTCCGCGCAGGGACACAGCTTAGACAATGCAGTAAGGTGTCCACGGAGGGACAAACAAGAGGGAGATACAACAGTTTGCAGTAAAAACCCTTGTTCTTTTATCCACCCTTCCTCCAAAAGATAGTAGGATCTCTGTGGTGCCATTAGGCTATTTTACCGGTCTTTAGCAATAGGGACATGGTAGAGTAACAAATTGCCAGGAATTAGGCAAAATTAGATTACGCTAGTGTGGTGAGTTATTGTATCTCATACGCACATATAGAAAAAAGAAGTAGAAGTTTATTAGACGACTTCCCCTGAGAAGCACCTCTTCCGCCGCTCATACTCCAACTGCCTCCTTTAACATTCCAATCTCTCTGTCTCTCGTGCTCAGTGCTCTGCATTCCAACTCCAGCGCAAGCTCTAAGGCACGAGATCATAACATATGTTCCTATTTACAACAACTGTATTAAAGAGATACCACAGATTAAGCAAAGAAAAATCAAGCAACCAATTTCATTAACTCACAACTGATACGAAAAAATATAATGCTGCAAGTTCAACAGTGCAACATGATGCCAATCAAAGAAATAAACTCCTTAGCAAAACACTAGACATATAAATAATGACCGATACAGGTATTAATATTCGCATATAAAATCCTCATACTTTCCAGGAAAAACAACTTTCCTTTTCATTTCATCACACAATCGGGAGCTCCTGACAGGACTATCATTCAGATCCATTTGAACATCATCTTTTCGGTAACAATCACCCACTTTCACCAACCTGCTCTTACTCCATCTGGACCCATCATTCAATTCAACATATCCTCTACCCACTCTTTTCACAACTTTACGATCGGGAAATGTTGATTTTCCCTTCTTCACACACCATGGTAATTTGATCTTCACTGACTGCCCACTGCTGACATCAATATTTTTGACTCTGCGACTCTTTTCAAAATACTCCTCATAAATCTTTTATTTTTCAACTACCTTCTTCTGTAGCTCATCAAGATTTATGTCAGTATTCCCTTGAACAGATACGATGGACATGGCTAACTTCGTTTTTCTTTTCTTTAATAATTCAAAAGGCGTTAAACCTGTGGTACAATGAATACTTCTCCTATACGCCCATATCATTTGATTGGCATGATCTAACACATCCTTCTCACTGCCAGCAGCCATTTGAATACTCTCCTTTAAAATCCTGTTCACCCTTTCTACAAGACGATTTGCCCTGGGGTTGTACACTGCAGTCTTACAATGCCTCACATTCCTTTGATCCGGATACGTCTCCACCTCTTGAGAACAAAATTGGGGTCCATTGTCAGAAACCACCTCATCGGGATAACCTTCCCTTATAAACACTTTTTCCATGAACTGTACAACAGATTTGCTGGACAACTCTCCCATGAATTCAGTTTTAAACCACTTGGAGAAATAATCAACCATGACCATTACAAACCCGTTCCGACTACCTAGTATGACAATGGGACCCAAATTGACCACAGCCAATTTTGACCACGGAGTAACAGGATATTCAACTGGCTGTAAAGGCTGAGTATTTGTTTTCAAAGTTTTATCACTTTCCACACAACATGCACTCCTTAACAACACTTTCTACATCCCTGTCCATCCCTGGCCACCAAAAAATTCCCTTAATCTACTTTTAGTTTTACTTCTACCTAAATGACCTTGATGACCGCACTCTACAATGTTGTCTCTTAATGTCACAGGAGGAATAAGTTTACCACTTCTACTTACACCCCATTCATCAACACACAATTCATATTTTACCTGCAGAAAATCCTTTACATCATACACATTTATAGACCACCCTTCCTTAATGCATTTGTTCAAATTGGATATCATAATATCATTTGTTATCACATCCATCCATTCACTAGTAGTAATGTATGTTTCATCAAAACTCTCTAAACTGGGGGGCGTGGCCAACTGCCGAGGGAAATGGCCGCACAGTAGCCGAGCTCCATCGCGCCACTCCCGTAATATCCGTTAAATAACAGTGTGCCCCAGCCACCTTCACCTGCTTTGGTCTCCAGCTGCCTTGTGTCCTTGGCCCCAACGTCTGTGCCCAGTTTCGCTGCTGTCCGTGTCTCCAGCGGGGCGAGACGGGCTCCGATTTGCCGCAGGGGCTCCTGTTGCACGGCGCGCGCCCTTCTCCATCCGGGGCGCGCGAGAACTCGACGCCGAGCTCGCGGCATGGTGAGAAGGCCCCGGGGTTGCTGTCTAGCGGTCGGGCCTCGCTCTATCACGCGACCGCACCGAGACCGTCACCGCTCAGGCCCCTGAAAGTAAGCAGACTTCACATCTCGCCCTCCACGGCAGGCAGACGTTCTTTTGTTGGGCCATAAATCCCTGCTGTCTCAGCGGACGCGGCCGGCGGGGAGGCGAGGCCCGAGGTCTGGTGTGCCTGCCGTCTCCGCATCGCGGCGTCTCTCAGGGGTGTAGCGCTACAGCCGGACCGGCGATGAGTCCAAATTAATCGCTTCTGGCCTGGGCCCCAGGACAAATACACACCTTGCTTTGTGCCTGCGTTTGGGACTGGAGATGGCCTCGTGGCGCTGACCCTCGGAGACTCAAGTCCGTGTTTCCTTGGACTCCAGGAGGGGGGGTGAGCACCGGGTGCTCCTCTGGCGCCCAGGCAGTACTTTACTATTCCAAAGTGGGTTGACCCTTCCCACCCCTCCCCCCCACCCCCTCTTTCGAGCTAGTGACCATGAATCGCATTGGATTGGCCTACACCCGGATTTCCACAGGTGGGGGGGAGCACCTAGCCGGCAGAACCCGACAGGCCGGTGTGGGTTGACACCCACGGCAGGCGGCGGCGAGTAGCCGGTTGGGTCAGGTCGCCCACCCTCCTTTACCGCTTTACTGACTTGGGCCTCCAACCAATTCTATGGTGTCAGGTCGCAGCGGTCGCAGCGCCGTCCAGGCCAAGCTCGACAAATTCGCTTGGCAGAAGAGCCAGGAGGGGGATCAATCCAACCAAAAACCCCACAGGGAACAGACGGAGCCCACGCTGCAGGACATCCTCTCCGCCATCACAACCGTTCATACCTCCCTCGAATCTAGCATCGCCACAGTAGCCACAGAGGTGGCCCTCATCAGAGCGGACATGAGGAAAATGTCGGACCGAGTTGGGGCTGTCAAAGATACCACTAACAAGCTGAAAACCGACTCGGAACTTCTCAAGCGCCAAGTATCCGAACTTCAAAATGCACAGGAAGCCCTAACCTTGCAGCTTGACGACTATGAAGGCCGTATGAGACGGAATCACGTTCGCATCCTGGGTGTTCCGGAGCGAGCGGAGGGGCAGGCAGCCGATCTATTCGTGGAGGAATTGGTTCTTAAACAGCTTCAGCCGCGTGGCCTCTCCAAGTGCTTCTCCATTGAGCGTGCACATCGCGTCCTCGGTGGCAGACCTAGACCCGGGGAGCCTCCCCGGCTTCTTCTGGCAAGGGTGTTTAACCACAGCGACAGGGATGCCATTTTACAGACAGCAAGGGCGGCCCCACCATTAATCTTCGATAATAGCAAGGTTACCTTCTTTCCTGATTTCACCCTGCAGGTCCAGAAGCAACGGCGCAGCTTCCTGGAAGTGAAGCGCGCTTTGAGAGACCAAGACATCAAGTATGCGATGATGTTCCCGGCCAAGCTGCGGATTGAATCGGAGGGTAAACTATGGTTCTTTACTAGGCCGGAGGACGCTTGGGACTGGCTCGAGGGTTGGAGAACTGTTGGCAAGCGCTCCCACAGATCCGCGAGCGGCTCCGGGGGCCCTAGTGGACGTGGACCTCGGCATGGCTCACCGCACGAGGACGACTCGACGACTCGGAGTCCGGAAGGGTGAACTGTGTGGAACTGCAAGTATGAACGCCCATAGATAGTGGTGGAGGACCCCCTGAGAGCCTCCCATATGGACATTGTCTGCCCATGTTTGTGATATCCTTTATATTGAATTGCCTTGTTACATGTGGCGCGCACATTGATCTTCTATTGTCAACTGCCTTGCTCAGGGAGGGTTGACCCGGTCTTCAACTTCACTGCAGGTTTATCGTGATTGCTCAAATCATTTATTATGTTGTTGGTTGGCCGGGGTGAATGTAGTTCTCATTCACAGTTGCTTAAGAGGGTGGGGTTGTTTTACGTTCCCCGCACTGTTCAGGGTGGGCGACAGGCACTCTGCAAGTTGGGGGAGGCGGGAGGTTGTTTTCCCGTCATGCAGGGAGGCAGGGTGGGGTGAGGGAGTTGGGGTGGGGGGGGGGTGACTGGGGGGTGTTTCTCTTGTTTGGTTTTTGGTACTCGTGCATATTTGTTTCTTGCTAGTCCTCGTGTAGCTGAGTCCACTGGGTCTATATCACATCGCAACTTCACAGCTGCTCACCACTTACGTCACTGGTTTTTGTCTTCATCGCCAGGGCCACTGACTTTCTTCCTGGGGATGACGCCTAATTCCTGGCGGGTGGTCCCCTGCATATGGTCTTTTTACATTTGCACTCATCACTCTTCGTTCTCGTCACTGAGCTGCAGCGCCTGTTTATTGAGTCCATCCTCCCAGCTTCGTCATGACAGTGTCCTAGTTCCACTACACCTATGGGACCACACCTAGCCCTGACCATACTCACGTGGAATGTTAATGGCCTGGGGGACAAGATAAAGCGGGGGGTGGTTCTACAGTATATAAAACGCCATGCGCCGGATATAGTCCTGATCCAGGAGACGCATTTGGTTGGCAATACATGCGGGGCCATGAACAGATGGGGTTACCGTATGGCTGGGCACTCAGGTTTCACTTTGGGTTCAAGAGGTACGGGTGTGCTCATACGTAAAGGTTGCCCATAAATCATAGATAGGACTTGGACGGACGATCAAGGCAGATACTTGGCGCTTTCTGGCACTTGGGAAGGGCAGGTAGTTAATCTGGGGTCCGTTTATCCCCCCCCGGACTGCAGCATCCTGTCTTACGGGATATTGGGGTGCTCCTGCTGGACCTTTCAATTGGTTTACTGGTGTTGGGCGGTGACTTCAACCTCGCCATGGATGGCTCAAGGGATCGCCTCCCTCCCAGGAGCGACCCCCTGGGGGGATCTCAGCTATCAGGATTTGTGTCGGCGCTGGGCCTGGTGGATGTGTGGCGTTGGCTTCACCCTGCTACCACACAATTTACCTTTCATTCGGGGGCTCACAATAGTCAGTCACGTATAGATCCTGTTTTTACGCTCGCTCAGGACACCCAGTTCTTCGTGGCTTCCAAATGTCTTGCCCGTGGAATTTCGGATCATTCCCCGATCCTTACGACATTAACCATGGGACTACCCAGGCGCCGCTCCACCCTCACAATAAACCCCTGGGCACTTAAGGTGCCTCACATCAAGGAGGCTCTCCTTAAGGATACTGATTCTTATTTCAACGAAAATGTGGGGTCAGTCTCGTCACCATCTGTTATTTGGGGGGCTTTCGGCGCAGGTATAAAGGTAGGGCTCTGTCGCTCATGGTGGGGCACAGGAGAGAACTTAACAGACGTGTGGTTGAACTGGAGGAGGTGATCCTCGCGAAAGAACAGACCCTGGCGACGGCTCCTGACGCTGAGGCGCAACACTCACTTGATGTGGTGAGGCGTGACTATCGGCAGCTTCTGACTGAAGCGGCCACTGTCTGACAGTCCGCCACCCAACATAAAATATATGAACATGGCGAGCGTACGGGCAGGCTTTTGGCATGGTTGGAGAGAAAGGAGAGGGCATCTAGGTGGGTACACTCGCTTCATGGAGCAGAAGGAGAACTGCTCACTGATCTCCAGGACATTACTGATTCATTCGCTTCATATTTCTCGTCGGTGTATACATCGGCTGACGACTCCCAATCCGCCATGGCTCCGGAACTTCTATCGACCATTAAGGTCGCCTGCCTAACTACAGACGATAAGGAATCCCTTGAGGGTGACATCACCGACTCGGAAATTCAGAAGGCCATCCAAGATTTGTGCTCTGGCAAAACTATGGGACCTAACGGGCTCCCGATCAAATTTTTTAAACCGATGGCATCCAAGCTCTCGCCCCATTTATTACGCATGTACACTGAGAGTTTCGATATTGGGGTTTTACCCCCTGGCATCCGGTTGGCATCGATAGTGGTTATACATAAACCGGGTAAGCCGGCAGCGGACTGCAAGTCTTACCGTCCTATTTCCCTCCTAACTGCAGAGGCGAAAATTCTGGCAAAGCTACTGGCCAACAGGCTTCTCCCGTATCTGTCTGGCCTGGTGCACCCTGACCAATCCGGGTTTATGCCGGGGCGCAACACAGCTTTGAACTTACACCGTCTTAACGGGGTCCTCGGCCGAATAGACACCATAAAGGAGGATGCAATCCTGCTGTCACTTGATGCAACAATGGCGTTCGACACCATCGAGTGGGAATTTCTTTTTGCGGTCCTGATACGTATGGGGTTCGGTCCCAAGTTCATTAAATGGGTCAGATTACTTTACTCTCAGCCGGCAGCGCAAGTGGTCGTCAATAACCATGTATCGGGCACGTTTCCCCTCCGACGGGGCACCAGACAGGGATGCCCCCTGTCACCTCTTCTCTTTGCGTTGGTGCTCGAGCCATTGGCGGTTTGGATCAGGGGGGATCCGACGATCAGAGGGCTGAAATGGACCAAAGATCACGAAGATCATATTTCCTTATACGCAGACGACATTCTCCTGTACTTAGCCTCGCCCACGCGGTCCCTTAATCGAGTCTTAACAATTTCCTGCGTATTTGGAGCCCACTCCGGATACACGATTAACTGGACCAAGTCGCAGATGTACGTTCTGTGGGGGGCTCCTCCGCGTAATCCGAAGGGGTATAGAATTCCGGTGGCCTCGCAGGGTTTTAAATACTTGGGTATTTTTATCACCCCGGACCCGGTCTTGTTCCACGAGTCCAACTTGCTCACGCCCTTGACGTTAAACATTGGCAGTCTCTTCCTTTAACATTGGCAGTCTCTTCCTTTAACTCTTCTGGGACGGGCTGCCCTTTTTAAAATGCTGGCTTTGCCGTGCTTTCTCTATGCGCTGTAGAACTCCCCCAACACAATCCCCGATGCTTATTTCACCGAGTTGGAGGCCATTGTGCGAGAACTGTTATGGGATGGACGTGCCCCACGCTTAGCCCTTAATAAATTGACGATGGGGTGATACGATGGAGGCATAGCGTTGCCAGACATAAAGCTATATTATCAAGCTTCTCAACTTATCGCGGTCAATAAGTGGGCCCATGGGGAGCACGATGACCCTAACTTTCGCACCGATCGTTGGCTCTTGGGGAGGGGTGGGTACAATCGAGCGCTTTACACAAACCCATGCAAACTCCACCTTACAGGGCCTACAGCGTGCACAGTCACGATTTGGCACGGGTCAACAAAAAATGGGGCTGGAACAACACGCTCACAAAGGCCACTCCACTATGGGAGCCTGACATGCTGGGTCAGCTTAGCAGGTGCCCCGGATTTGATAAGTGGGACATGATAGGGATCTCATCTGTGGGTGACATGTGGGTGAAGGGTAGATTGGCGACGTTCGAGGACATGCAGACGAAATATCACCTAGCTCAAACGGAGGCTTACAGGTACCTACAGATTAGCCACACTATTACTGCCACCTTACCCAGAGACGGCCCTCTAACCGCATCCACTCCGCTGGAGGATAGACTGTTACTCTACCCTATGCACACAAAAGCCATATCCCTCACTTACAAGAAACTACTGAACAGCCGACCTGACCCCATGACCCGATTGCGCCAGCGCTGGGGGGAGGACCTGGGAGACATTGACGATGAGGACTGGTGCGACGCCCTTGCGTCCCCTAGAGAGGTGGCCATTCCACAGCGCCTTCGCCTGGTACAACTGAAAATCCTACACCGGGTTTATTTTGACGCACGCACCCTGTTCAAGATGGGCAGACGGCCTGATCCTTTGTGCCTTCGGCGTTGTAACTTGCCGGGCACGTTCCTTCATATATTGTGGGAGTGCCCCAAAATGCAATCATATTGGGGGAAAATCACGAAGCAGATGGAGAGGGCATGTGGCAAGTCTCTGAAGGCTACCCCCCAACTCTGTCTCCTTAACATGTGGGAAGCCACGGATCTCACACAGGCAGAACAGACTTGGGCTTCCACTGGGTGGTCCATTGCTAAACGAAACATAGCTCAGAAATGGGGGGTGGAGACGGCACCAAGCCTCAGGGACTGGGCAATTGATATGGACAGGGCAATGATTGCTGAGAAAGACGTCTTCTAGCATAGAGGCTGCCCCAAAAAATGGGATCATAAGTGGGGAGATGGAACAAGTATAGAGGTGACCTGTGTGTGTCCCCTACCATTGAACTGCAGCGAGATCGACGCCTCATCTTAGAGGTCTCCGGCTTTGAGGACACGCTCCCACCCTGAAGTACAAGCATGCTTGCCCTATTGTATGCAGTAAAGGGGGGGGCCCCAACTGAGTTCAACATTATGTCCGTACATATGTTGTTGCCATTGTTGTTCATGCTCCTCCCGCTCTTGACGGGATCTGTGGTGATGATCTATGCACATGATGCACTTTACTGGCTGTTTGTGGCGTGCTTTCATAATGGACTTATACACTATGTCACCAATGCACTGTACCTTGTCATTTTCTTTCTCAATAAAAATTGTTTAAAAAAAAAAAAAACTCTCTAAACTAGCAATCCTCCCAAATTCTTGCAAATCATCACCTGAGTGCATTTGTACTTCCAGTACCGTCTTATTCCTTGACAGGACATCAGCCAAAACATGTTTTACCCCACAAACAAATTGCATGGAAAAATTATATTCTTGTAGATTTGCCACCCACCTGGCAATTCTTGGTGATATTATACCTGAACCTTTTGTAGAAATACATCTATCAATGGTTTATGGCCAGTTTTTATAACTAACGGTATGCCCTATATAAATGTCCTGAAACGTCTGGCAGCCCAAAAGATCACCAATGCTTCCCTTTCAATGGCAGAATAGCATTGTTCTACATCGGATAATGTACATGAAGCATAAGCTATGACTACTTTCTCATCATTCTGTATTTGTGAAAGAACTGTCCCCAATCCATGAGCACTGGCATCAGTTGAAATTAAAGTTTTTTATACAATGTCAAAGTTACTCAAACATGATGCATTGGCAATTTCCATTTTAATAGAGTCAAATTCTTTTTTGCACTTACTGTCCCATTCGAAATTACTCGACTTTTTGAGCGACCCCTCATACACTTTGTTTTATCCTCAAAATTTGCAACAAATTTCACGTAGAATTCAATTACTCCCAAAAAAAGATTTCAAATCTTCCTTATTCTTGGGATCAGGGTGTTGACAATTCTTTCCACCAACTTCTCTCGGGGTCTTACTCCATTAGCATCAATAGTATGGCCCAGATATGTCAACGCTGCTAACCTTCAAATCACATTTTTCTAGTTTGACAGTTAAACCACTGTCCTATAATCTCTTCAATACATCCTTCAATTTTACATCATGCTCTTCTTCATTTTTTCCGCATATCAAAATGTCATCTTGAAAATAATTCACTCCTGACATGTCACCAAAATTGTTTTGCATAAGCCTTTGAAAAACTTAAGATGCAGATGTGAGGCCAAAAGACATCCTTTTAAAACAATAAGCACCACATGGTGTGATAAAAAAATGTTAAACGCCTAGAGGCCTGATGCAACTCAATCTGATGATAGGTAGATGAAAGATCTATTGTGGAAAACGACTTAATTTTTCTTACCAAGGCAATCATTTCATTGATATTGGGCAATGGATGCCTGTCTACCCAGATGGCATTATTAACATCACGCAGTTCACTGCACATCCTAACAGATTTGCTTGGCTTGTGTACAATGACAATGGGTGCCAACCATTCTGATGATTCAATACCCTCAATGATATCAGCATCCAACAACTTATCAATTTCAGCTTTAACATCGTCTCTTATAGCCAAAGGTTAACTCCGGACTTTGTGCACTTTGGGTTGACATCCTCTATGCAAAACAATCTGATGCCCTGAAGCCTTTCAATTTCCCCAGTTTCTCTGTGAATACCCCAGAAAATGCTTGCACAATTTCATTTTCCTGTGTAATGGCACCAACCATAACCACCTGCTCATGGACACCCGGATGTAACTCTATACCCATGGTCGATTGATGAATAAGACCAAATAAGGTGCTCCTTTCTTAGCTACATAAACCCTCCCCTAAATTTTCTTTTTCTTCTGCACATTTACTGCAAGAAAATACCCAATCAAATCCACACATTCCCCATTATATGATTTCAATTTGACATCTGGTTTAAGCAACTGTTTGTTTGCAAGATTACTATACTTGTGAAAATCAGTCTTGGAAATAATGGTATACCTGGCACCTGAATCGACCAACATTGAGAAAGGATTACCATCAATCTCAATCACACACTTAGGGCCTCTTACATTCAACCATCGTTCTCTGTCTAGATCCACCATACTGGTATATTTTACGTGTTCATCACATCCATCAAGTTTCACTTCAATATCCTCATCAATTATACACAAAATTTGATCTGTGTGCAGTTCATCATCCCTCATGTCATCACTACTGTCATAAACTACACCCACATACTTTGAACTTAAGCCTTTACATATGCAGGCATAGTGACCTCATTTTTTACACCGCAAACAGGTCATATTTCTTGCAGGACACGATTTATCATTAGCCCAGTGACTCCAACTACCACACCTTTTGCACGCATTCCTTTGTGCACCTATGCGCTTTCCTTTGTTCTTATCACTTCCTACATTTTTCTTGCCACCACCTGGTTTTTCATAACTGAATTTCTCCTGTTTATCATTCTTAGATTTGCTCTTTATCACACTGATCTTTGCTTCACTATGGTTATTGCCATCTTTCCCCTTATCTTCATTCATCGCTTTCACACACTTATTGGTTAATTCCTCACCACAAGCAATATCCAACGCTTCTAACAACATAGGATTTCGAGCACTCCAGAACTACTTTTGAATGCCAATATTTGATGTATGCATCATTAACTGATCACAAATATACTCATCTTGGTTTCCAGTAAATGCACAATTTACCAATAAAGCTCTCAAACTAGTCACAAATGTATCAATTGATTCATCTGCTGCCTGTACTCGAGAAAAACATTTGTAACGCTCAAGGATGATATTAGTTCTCTTCCCAAAGTACAAGTACAGGTGTTTCATGGCCATTGCATATAAAGATACATTATCACCTTCTTCCAAAGCAGGAATGTCTGGCAGTGTGCAAAATATTCTCAAACCTTCCTTCCCTGATGAATCAACAATACCGCTTGTTTTCTTTCATCCGCCATCCTTTTCTTACCTGCAGCCAACATATATATTTTGAAGCCATCAATCCACTCTTCCTATGGAACTGGGGGGTCCACAGAACTGGCCAAAACTGCAGCTGGAGCAATTAAGTTGTGTAACATTTTCTTTAACAACCTAAAGTGTTTACTGACCTAGATTACAGTGACTAAAAGCTTAAAACTGTTAAAAGTAGAAATAAACAGTGAGCACAGAGCAAAGAATAAGTAGATACTTGAATGTGTACCAGGGAAAAAAACAATAAAATGAATTAATCCAGGTGTGCGTATCACAGTGACACACAGAATATCAATAAATACACCAAAATCTCCTTATGCCTGTAATTTAAGTGGTGTGCATACAAAAACAAATATATGCACTTAATCAGGTGATAAAGATGAATAAATGATGAGTAAATTCACTGACTGCCCTGTTACTGTATATCCGTTTCCGTTGCCCTCTGCAGCCAAATAATCAAGATGCGATGGAAAAGACACGCTGTGTTGCATCACGTCTTTCTGGCCGCTCCCCCATTGCTAGGTAAGGTAACCAAAACGCACTGAAGAAACAGGACACGCTTCTTTTCAGGAAGACTGGCTTCTTGCCAAATGTTCTCCCATTGCCAGGAAGCCAAAACTCGCTGACAAGGCAGGACATGCAGCATTGAATGCCTGCGTCAAGGTGTTTGTGTATTCCTTGCTGCCACGGAACAAGACACTGCCGTCACGCTGGCAAGGCAGGACACGCAGGGTTGAGTGCGTGTGTGAAGTTGTCCGCTTCTACCTTGTTGCCACACAACAAGACGCCAACGTCACCATGCGCTGCCTCAAAGAAAAGTGGACAATTCTGGACAATATTGCATCCCAATTAACTTACGGGGGATGTCCCATCAGGCACGGCCTCTTCGACCACCTCCTGTGTGAGCCTCCCCCACCGGGCGGACTTCCTTTGCCGGCGCTCCGCTCCTTCACACGTGGATTCCGGAGAAGTCGACTTCAACTCGTCGCCAAATTATGTGGTGAGTAATTATATCTCATACGCACATTTAGTAAAAAGGAGAAGTTTATTAGACGACTTCCCTATGAGCAGCTCCTCTTCCGCCGCTTATACTCCAACTGCCTCCTTTAACATTCCAATCTCTCTTTTGCTCGTGTTCAGTGCTCCGCATTTCAACTCCAGCGCGAGCACTAAGGCCCCAGATCATAACAGTTAGCATAAATTAAATTTTGCCCAGATATTGCTCATAAAAGACCCTCACTGCAGGAGGCTGTAATTAGAACAGATCTATGGTGTTTCAAGAAATGCCTGGATCTATGAATACTGAGTGAAAATGTCAGTTTTATCTGCTGCATGTGTAAATATATTTATTATAACCTTTATATAGTACACAATAAATGTTGACACTTAGGGGCCGATTCCGATCTCGGCCGGTAGGGCACCGAATCGGATTCGGCTGAACCGGATCCGATTCAGAGGCCTTATTCCCGACCGATTCGTACGTGCGTCCGGCCGAACGAGTACGATGCGAGCGCGTGCAAATTCGCCGACCGACTTGTACGCCCATCCCAACCGCACCGACCGACTCGCACGGATGCGCAGCGCACCTCGCAATGGAGACGTTCCCCGGCCGGGCAAGTACGATGCGCGCCGCGAGCAGTCCGACCGACTCGCGCCGTCCGGCCCGAAGAAGCAGTCGGAGCCGTACTTTGGGGGTCCGTGTCGGACCCCCCTGTACGCGTAGCTGCGCGAGTCGCACACAGGGGGGACCCATGGGTCCCCCCTACCTGTGCGTGTACGTCGCGAGTCGCTTCGCCGCGTACACGCTGTAGGGGGCGCCCTTGTCCGCCTCGCACCCATTGAGTCAATGGGAGCCCGCGTACGCATTGTACGACAGACTCCCATTGACTTCAATGGGAGTCCGACCGACTCGAGGCCGATGGCATACGTGCGCATCGTACTCGTTCGGTCGGGCTGCTAGGGTCCGATTCGGTCGGAAATCTCTCCGGGTCCAGCTCGGTCGGAGAGATTTCCGACCCGAATCGGAATCGGCCCCTTAGTAATAAGTTTATCACTGCTCAAACAATCCATTTGATCAACTTTGTAATAAGAAAAGACTAATCTAAAATCTATACGGTTTAAACACACCCCTTGCAAGTTATTTGGAGCTGTTTGAAGTGGACTTATTTGGCTATTCTAATTGGATTGTGACTGATCTGCGAACAGCATAAGGATCTTGCAACAAAACGATGAATTCACTAAGATAAAATACAAACCTGTGACCTATAGGTTGCATGCTGTACTCTGAAGCAGGCCCATTAACCCTCTGTGCTGTTTTATGATGCTTCAAACCTTTTGTATTTTTTCATGAGAAGGTACACAGCAAGAGGAGCAGCTTGCGAGCCTGAACTCAGCTCAGATGCAGAACCTCAACCAAGGGATATAATGGTAGCTTACGCGATCCCCGATATGTCATTATCAGGTGAAGATCCTAATAACAAACTAAGGCATTGCCTACATACGGCCGTATTACCAAGCTAAGTTATTTGCAAGATGTGTCACGGGTCAGCCATTAACATACATTGGAGCTGATGTTGGAGCAGGGGTTTGAGAAAGTAAAACGTGCTCGGATTAATTCCTCGGTAACATTTACTAACCGTGTGCGGTGAAACTAACATGCAAAAACACAAAATCACAGGGAAATGCTTGTGCGCATGTGTGCACTAATGCGCGGACTAATGCATGAAAACATAGGCCACATTCACGTTCTGCTTGAAATTTAAAATAATAATAATGTTGCTTTCTGTGCGTTAATGCTTTATTAGAGGAATAAAGTGGGATAGTGCAATGGTGGGTGGTAAAACAGTGAAAATTGTATTTCATGAAATTAATAAATGTCTGTGTTTTATTCATCGTAGTGAAGCTTGCATGGGCTTACATCGTTTGTATGACGAATCAAGGGTTAATACGAGAAAAAGTCAAATAAAAGCTGAAAATCGAGCTCTGAGAGAGAAATGAAGAAGGCAATGTTAACGACCTTCTAAATCCATTGTTTGTCTGCCAAGTAACGGAAGGATGGACGTGAGATCATGAGCAAATGTACAAACTTCTTCCGCGGAAGCTGTAGAGACAGACAATAAAAATGTAGAGTTTTAAAACATGTTGCAAATGGAAGGAAGCTGTATTTGTGAAGCGTGGATTACGTATTGTTGAACAATGAATGCTGTGAAACCATGGACGTGACTATGGTGGTGTGATAGAACACCCCCTAAATTGACCAATGAGAGACTAAGATTCTGAAAATGTTGCTATAATGGTGGGATGGACATGTAGGTTTTTAGAGTATAACTGGGGTGTCTGGGAGGTGTTAGGTTAAAAGGAGCTGGTTAGCTGAACAGCTCGAGAACTCTTGGGCGTGCCTCTTTGAAGAAGCTAGAGAGGGGAGATCGTCGCTGACCGTCGGTTTGCTGAATGCAGATAGAGGCCTACCTGTTTCCTGTTCCTGTCCTACTCTTTGTTCCCTGAATCTTTCCCGAGGAATCCCATATATTCTCGTGGCCAGTGGTAGATTTTCCACTAAAATATTTAGGTTAGTATGGCTAAAACCTGTGTTTTGCATAAATATGTGCAAAAGTATTTTTGTCTCTGAAACTTATGTCTCTTCATCTATCCACTCCTTCATTGCATTCTAATCATTGTGATTTGAGTTTGATATCTTTTTGCTTTTGACAAATGTTCTCTCTCTGTGATTTATTCTTTGTTTGCCTTGAAAATCTGTACATGATGAGCATTTACCTTCACATTATTCGCGATAAATACTATTAACCTTTACTGAGTTTGTGCTTTATTCAGTAGAATAGATCAATAGTTAGTTTCTAATTGTTACCATCAACTCTTCAACTAATGGTCCATCGACCAGACGAAAGAGAGTTTGATTACAGGGTCAATTATGTATCTAATGTATTAGAATGAGCCTGTAGTTTGTGAACAACTGATTTAACGATTAAACTCGAAACAGTGCTATCAGGGATTTATGTAGGGTGTATGAGTATGGGCCAGTGATTGTGTATTGTCGAGTATCGATCCCTGATTGACGCTGGATCAGTTTTTGGTAGCAGAGGATGGTTTATTTATTGATTAGTTTGGTAATGATTATTGATTATTTGTTTCCTTAACATGAAAAGTTAGTGTTTTGTTCTATGTTGTCTTGAAGTACGGGTAATGAGTTACCTAAGATCCCGGGATGATAATGTATTAGCCTGAAGAGGCAGAAGAATAGTGTGGATAAGGTATCACACTGCAGAAGTACTTTGTCTGTTGTCGTAATACTCAACGGCGAGAGGCTGTTGGTGTTATATTAGGGACTATTTCGTTTGAGAGTAGATTTTGTGTGAAATAGCAAAGGGTCCACTTCCGAAACTCTGGCCTTACATCCCCAGAGGAGTACCAAGACCTCTTTCCATGTGAAAGTCCTCTTCCGAAACTTTGGCTATTATCCCTAGATGAGTACCAAGTCCTCCTGTAGCTTGTTTGGGAGTAGAATAGCACTGGTCGTTGTTTTACTCGAAGTGAAAGAATATTTCTTTTTGAAGTGAAGACTATCTCTTTATTTAGAGGAACAGACAAAGTAGCATTGTTTTATGTTTGTTTTCTAACAAGTTTTATTGAGAAAAGTGTAGAAAAACATTGCCGTATTATTTTGTAAAGGGAGGGTCGGTAGAAAGGAGTAATACTGACGTCACAAAAAGCCGCGCTGGAATTGGTCAGGCTGCTGGCGTTTGAAGTGCTGTGATTGGTCGAATTACTGTAAACCGCGCTAGTATTGGTCAAGGTACTGATTACGTAGGAGTGTTCTGATGGTTTGTTGGTGTGAGTCGCGCTGGTATTGGACGGTTGTTAGCAAATAGAATAAGCGAAAGTACGAAGGTTTTGTTGTTTGTTTATTGAATTGTATTTTACCAAGAAGTTTTGGGAAAAATGAAGTTGGTTAATAAGATAAAGATATTCTTTAAAAAGGACAAACCAATAGTTACGAGGGAGGGAATTCTTATTCCACCTCCGGGAACAGCTGCTTCTTTTATGATGTTGGAATGTGTTTACCATACGTGTACCTGGTTAGAGAATTGGGTGAAATACACAGAAGATGATGGTGCTTTAGCTTTTCCGGAGCATGGTACATTTAATGTAAGGATTCTACAGAATCTGAGAGAATGAATGAATTCTCTAGAACCTAGACCTAGACCTACTCAGTATGAAGCGCTTGAGGAATGGGATTATGAGGCATATGAGCGAGAGAAGTATAGGGGCGGAAGAAGATACAGGAATATTATGACTAGATATCCTTTTGAAAGTCGAGGAGAAAGAATGAAAAGATGGAGGAGAGCGGTTGTGACAGAGGGTCTGTATCCAGTTTTAGTTGCTGAAGAAGCGACGGGAGGCAAATGTAAAGAGAAGAAGAAAAATGTGGAGTCATCAAGGATAGATTTTGTCCTAAGTGATTCTGATGATGAGTTATTAGATGACATTTTGACTAAAAAACCTCCACCTTATCAAGAGAACACAAGTGAGACAGTCCCAAATGCACCATTAATGGGAACCCCACTAATTAAGCAGGTTTCACAAGTCCCAGTAGTGACTAGAGCAGTACAAGAGAGTGAAATGGATATGTTGAATAGGGTAAGAGAGGAGTTGACTCAGAAAATTAATCAGTTGAATCTGAATGCGGAAGCATTAACAGTGCCAGTAACGATTGGACCTATAGTTCCGTTGTATGGAGAAAAACAGAATATATCAAAAGTACATGCGTTGACAGTCCCAATGAATAGAGACAGGAATAAAGTGGTAAAGATAGATGATCAGGAAGAACAGTCAGAGACAAGCACTTCATTAATTGATTTGCCAGTTTGTGAGTTATTAACTGAAACTCCTAAGAGAAGTGCGCAAATGGATCCGAGGAGATTAATGCATAATTTCACTCCGATATCAGGGAGTTCAATGGGACCCTCACCAGATGAATTAGATGACTGGATAAGGGGAATGGAAAATCAAAAACCTCAACCACAGAGTATAGATGTGAGTAAACTGAGAGTGGATTTGGAAGAAATTATTATTGGTACAATAAGTCCAGACAGATTGGGTAATTATCGAGATGAAGAGTTGTTATTTCTGTGCAAAAATATTACCTGGAGAGCGAGAAATCTTCATGAAAAGTTAACAGAGGCTGCTTGTGAATATGGAGTGGACATAGAAAAGTCAAAAGTGGTACAGAAAACATATAGACTGGATTTTACTGAAAAGGATTTAGAGAGTTTGAATGCGTCTGGTAAAAGATTGCAAATAAAAGAATTAATGAATATTCTGAAGAAATGGGGAGATGTAGAACAGTGGAAAGGTAGATGGGTGAAAAAGAAAGAAGAAATGAATGCTAATAAAAATGCGTCTTTATTTCCACTGAGAGAAACAGAACAGGCTGAAAGGGTGTGTCCAATGAGAGAAGTTCCGGGTGGTGGATATGTTCATGTTCCTTGGACAAGACAGGATATATTGTCTTTTACTCATGACTTCCCTAGGTTGAGGGAAAAACCAGTTGAATGGTACAAACAAGTAGAGAGGTTTGTGAAGGTTTCAAAAGTCTTGTTGAAAGATTTGGATGGTTTATTTGAGATTGTTGTTCCAGCAGATTTATGGACAGAGTGTAAGATTACTGTTGATTGGCCTAAAGAAGAATATCCTAGAGATCCGAAAACAGGTGCATCTTCAGATGAAGTGATGAGAAAATATCATAAAGTATTTACATACCTGAAAGGAAAAATTTCTCCGAAAGAAACAGATTGGGTTAAAATTGACAGAACAACCCAAGAACCAAAGGAGTCAGTACATGCTTATTATGAAAGGTTGTTACAGGTGTTCAAACAGTACAGTGGGTTTGAGAATATTGGAGATAAAGATATGGGACATTTTGTGTATCGTTTTGTATTTGTATTAAAACCAGAAATTAGTAACATGATTCAACAACATTTGATTTGTTGGCAGAGTAAAACGGTTGATGAGATACTGAGTTATGCAAAGTATTGTAGTGATGATATTGAATCAAGGCATAAGAAGCTAAAAGAGAAAATTATGTGGGCGCAAGTGAAGGTAGCAGAGCAGCAAGAAGGAAACAGTGGTTCCCAAGCAGATTTTCAGATGAGAGGTCAGAATCAGAATGGTCAAGTAATGAGTGGTGGTAGAGGTTAACCCTGGGTGGTGAACTCTGCTCCGCTCGCGGAGTTTGCAGAGTTTTTTGCACTCCGCGTTATGCGGAGATCGCGGAGTTCCCAAAAACTCCGCTTCGCGTTGCGGAGCGGAGTTTTTTTCCTCGCTCGCGTTCGTCAACGTCAAGTTGGCGACCGCGAGCGAGGAAAATCAACCTCCCGGCAAGATTTTTACTCGTTCGCGATCGTCAACATCAAGTTGGCGAGCGCGAGCGTGGAAAATCAACATCCCGGTGAGATTTCTCAACGCGGGGGGTCAGGTTTCTCATTGCGAGTGGTCGCGTATGCTCGCGACCGCTCGCGTTGAGAAACTGCCCGTTCGCGTTGAGAAACTGCCCGTTCGTGTTGAGAAAGCTGCCGCTCGAGTAAAAATCTACTCGAGCGGCAGAAAAGGAAAGCTTGCGCTGTGCATGGTGCCGTTCGCAATGATTGCACAGTGTGGACAAGCATCCGGCACTGTGCAATCACCGCGAACGGCATTTTTCTATTATACTCTGCCGCTCGCGGAGCTCTGCGTAGTGCGACAGAGTTTTTTTTGCACTTCGCGGTGTTCCGCGTAGTGCAACTCCGCGAACTGCGCCCAGGGTTAGTAGAGGTAGAGGTAAGATGAATAAAGATTAAATGAAAAGGAAATATCCTTGTCATGCATGCGGAAAATTTGGACATTGGAAGAACGAGTGTATATCTGCTCAGAAAAATAATGGGTTCAATCAAAATTTAAATTCACAGATGCAGAATGAGGTGGTTGTGAATCAACAACAGCAACAGCAGCAGCAGATAGTTACTCCACAGTTACAGGTACCACAAACTCCAATGCCAAATATTGTGAATGCTCAGGTGCAGAGATACAGTGCGAACACTGGATTTCACGCGGGTGAACAAATTGGTAAGAATCAAAATGTGCAAATGATTCCGCAATACTTGTTGCAGTGCAATGAGAGTGATTCAGACTCATCTCAATGACTGTGCCTGAGCAGGGAGAAAGAGTGCGTGCTTGGTGCAACTCTAGAGGTAGATCAGTCAGGTCCATTTGTTGATGGAAAAGTGGAAGGTAATGATATTACATTCCTAGTGGATACTGGTGCTACCCGTTCTACTGTGAGAGCAGCAGAAATTCCAAACCTACCTCTCTCGGGAGAGACTATCCAAGTCGTAGGAGTTTCCAATAAGCATATCAGAACCCCAATAACAAAGCCAATAGAAGGTCATATTGGAAGATTCAGAGACATGCATCGGTTTGTGGTATGTGATACGAGTCCGGTAAATCTGTTAGGGAGAGACTTACTGTGCAAAATGAATTGCACAATTTATTGTACACCAGATGGTATTGCTTTACAAACACCAGATGAGGATGTTGCGTTTAAAATGATGTTAGCAAAGAAAGGGACAGAAGTGGATGAACTATTTTCACTTCTTACTGAAGAAGATTTGCCTGCAGAATTGAGGGATACTGTAAGATCTGATGTATGGGATTTCTCAGGAAAAGAGATTGGCCTGATGAAAGGTGTGGATCCTATTCAGGTTATGGTGAACCCGGGTGCAACATTTCCAAACACACCTCAATACAAAATGAGTCCTGAGATAACAGCAGGAGTTATTCCTGTGATTGACCAAATGATTGAGCAAGGATTTTTAAAAGAAATACTAAGCAGTCCTTGTAATGCACCTATTATGGGAATTAAAAGCTAAGCGGAAAATATAGGATAGTACAGGATTTACGAAAGATAAATAAGATTGTAGTACCCTGTTGTCAAATAGTGCCAAATCCAGAAGTGATTCTATATCAGATTCCCTATGATGCAGAATGGTATACAGTAATTGATCTGTGTCAGGCATTTTTCTCGATTCCCTTACATCCGGATAGTCAATATTTATTTGCGTTCCGGTTCGGAGACCGTGTTTGGACATGGTGCTAAGTTCCCCAAGGATACACAAAGAGTCCATCGATTTTTAATCAGATTTTGAAAAAATGTTTGGAGACTTTGATTATGCCAGAAAAATCATTTTTGGTTCAGTACATTGATGACCTACTGGTGGCATCAAAAACAGGAGAGGCATGTGTGACAGATACAATTGCCTTACTGAATCATCTGGCAGATGGGGGAAACAAAGTGTCACCAGCAAAATTGCAATTTTGTAAACAGGAGGTCCAATATTTGGGACACAAAATAGAGAAAGGAGTGAGAAAGGTGACACCAGAAAGGATCAGTGTGCTTCAACAAATGAGTCCTCCTAAAACTCAGAAGGAAGTGAGAATGTTACTGGGAATGGTTGGATACTGCAGACAGTGGATCAATGGTTGTTCACTGATTGCAAAGCCTCTACAGAGGTTGACACACAAAGATGTGACTGATCCGATTGAATTGGACGATGAAAGCATGAATGCTTTTATTGAGTTACGAGACAGTCTTTGTCGAGCACCTGCATTGGGAATGCCAGATTATACAAAGGATTTTGCGTTGTACTGTTGTGAAAGAGATGGGTGTGCACTTTCAGTTTTAACTCAGAGACATGGAATGGCACGACGCCCAGTGGCATATTTTTCTGCTACTTTGGATTCAGTGGCTACAGCATTACCAAGTTGTTTGAAAGCAGTAGCTGCTACTTGTGTGAGTTTGGAACAAAGTGAAGTGATTGTGATGGGACATCCAGTTAAAGTATATGTGCCACACTCAGTTGAGATTCTTTTGACAAGAACACGTACACAGCATATGACCTATAGTCGGCTGACTAGGTATGAAAGAGTAATATTGGGTGCTGAAAATGTGACAGTAGTGAGATGTACAACAATAAATCCTGCAACATTGTTGCCTAGTCCATTTTGTGAGGAAGTAAGAGACGAGGCAGATCATGATTGTTTGGATGTGACAGATTTGTGCACAAAACCAAGGCCAGACATTAAGGATACCCCATTAGAAGAATCAGATAGTGTGATGTTTGTTGATGGATCTTGTCTGAGAAATGAAAAAGGTGAATTGAGTTCTGCTTATGCAGTATGTACAGTGGCTGCGGTTCTGGAAGCATCCTGTCTAAAAGGGGTTAATTCTGCACAAATTGCTGAGCTCCTAATTTGATTAGAGCATGCAAAATTGACAAAAATGTGAAAGTAACCATATTTACGGACAGTCAATATGGTTTTGGGGTGGTTCATGATTTCGAACAGTTATGGATGCAAAGGGGATTTCTGACTTCTTCAGGTTCTCGTATAAGAAATAGCAAAAATTTGAAAGATTTATTGGATGCTTTGCAATTGCCAAAGAAAATTGCAGTGGTCAAATGTTCTGCACATAAGTCAGGAAAAGCGGCAACAGATACGCTGATCAAGTAGCGTGTTTCTGTGCACAAAATTCCATTGCGATAAACAGAGGGGTGGAGAAGAAAAATACTAATTGCCACCTAATGTTTTCCTCCTGGGAAACCTGGGATGAGATTAGACAGTTACAAGAAAAGGCAAGTGATGAGGAAAAGGAAATTTGGAAAAAATCAGGCTGCAAGAAGAGAGCAGAAGATGAAGTTTGGGTGTATATAGATGAAAGACCAGTTATGCCAGATTATTTACTATCCCAAATGGAAAGGGTATACCATGGAATTGCACATGTTGGAAGAGATGCAATGATAAGGCGCTTCAAGCAGTCATGGTATAACCCTAAATTCAGGGCAATTGCAGAGAGTTTATGCCAGAGGTGTGTTACATGTCAGCAGCAAAATCCAGGCAGAAAGACAGTTGTGAGTTGGGGACGAATAGGAAAAGCAGCAGGACCATTTACGAGGCTCCAGCTTGATTTCATCGAGCTTCCCCCATGTAACAGACAAAAATATGTGTTAGTTGTTATTTGCTTGTTTTCTCGTTGGGTAGAAGCTTATCCAACAAGAAGAAATGATAGTTTGACTGTTGTGAAGTTGCTTCTAAGAGAACTGATTCCAAGGTTCGGTTTTCCAGTCACTTTAGAGACAGATAAAGGATCTCATTTTAATAATGAGATAATTCGGATGATCTGTGCAGCACTACAGATTGAGCAGAAGCTGCATTGTGCTTATCAACCAGAAGCATCTGGAGTGGTCGAGCAAATTAATGGCACTATAAAATCTAGACTGGGAAAAGTATGTGCATCCACAACTCTGAAGTGGCCTGACGCTTTACCCCTGGTTTTGATGAGTCTTAGAAGCATCCCAGATAAAAAGTCTGGATTAAGTCCTCATGAAGTGCTGATGGGAAGAGCAATGAGACAAGCGTTTGTACCAGCAAACAAATTGATGAGTATTTCTGATGATCTAGTGCTTGATTATTGCAAAGGATTGGCTGATCTGGTGCGTTCTGTGTCTCAACAGGTTGAAGAAATTGCAACCACAACACAGCTGGATCAAGCACATGATCTGAGTCCAGGAGAGTGGGTTCTTGTCAAGAAACACGTGAGGAAGTCGTGTTTAGAACCCAGGTGGCATGGACCTTACCAGATTATTTTGGTGACAACAACAGCAATGAATTGTGGTGGCTTACCAAACTGGATCCATGCAAGTCATACCAGAAGAGTCCCAAGTCCACTTGAAAAAGAAGGTGAGCAGCAACTGGTGAATAAAAATAAGAAACCAGAAGCTGAAGGTTGTGAAGCTAAAGAATCTAGAGTGACAGATTCTGACAAGGAAAATGATGAACAACCAAGCACAAGTCAAGTAGAGTGGGCACCAGCTACTGGGTCTCGTAAGACTGCTGTTGAGCAAGTAGAAAAGGAAGTTACAGAAGATCAAGAGCAAGTTCAACAAAGAAAGGGACTAAATAAAAGAGCCTGTGAACCAGAAAGAAAGGGTGAAGAAGTGGTTCAACCTAAGAGAGCGAAAAAGGGTGACAATTGGCCAAGTGGAGTAAAAAGACTGAAATACACTCTTGAAAAGAGATGACCAGAGCAAATAAATGAAGTATCAAGTCAAACTGAACAAGAAGAATCAGAGGAAGAATCAGTACGAAGAACAAAGAGAATAAGAGTCCCAAGCAGGAAATACAAAGCTCCTGAATGGACATATGTTATTTTGGAGGAAATTGAGAGCACAGATCAAATAGAAAGAGAAGCTGGTACTGGTACTGAGCAAATTGATGAAAGCAAACTGAGACCGCCTTAAAAGAGAACAGTGAAAAATTAAGGTGCAACAAAATTCAGTGAAAATATTTGGAAAGTTCCAGATGATCTGAAGAAGACTTAAAAAGAAAGAAAAAGAGGGGGTAAAGAAGAAGCTTTCTTCTTGAAGTGTTGGATACGCTATTTTCCGGTGGTTTTTGGACAAGTTTGTCAAACAAATGTAGAAAGTTGTTGGGTTTTTATTTTTTGATAGTATACAAAATGGCAGAAGATATAGGGGCATATTATCAAGGAATAGCAATATTTATCGCTAACCGCGCTTAGCGCGAATTTGTTTAACGCCGCCTATCGCTGGAAAATATCGCTGAGATAACACCCTATTAACAAGGTTTATCTCCATAGCGATAAATATTCCAGCGATAGCGGCAAAATGTGAGAATATCACTGGAAAAGCAGCGATATTCTCGCATTATCGCTAAGGTGGATTCAGCATTGGAATCCACCTCCTATACTTTAAACAGGTAAGTCATCCTCACTAGCAGGTGATAAAGTCTAGCGATAAACGCGCTTAGCGCGAATTATTTTATCGCTTCGCCTGCCTTGCTAATAGGGGGTAGTGGTGTTAGCGACTGTTTTCAGTCGCTTTAAGTAGGGAACGCCTTCCTTGCATGTCATTAGTAACCCTGGGCGAAGTACTACGCTACGCTCGCGTAGTTTGCGAAGTTTGCGCTACTTTGCACAACGCGAATTGCACGTAGCACAGTGCAAACACGCGTAGCGTAGCGTAGTGCAGCGGTCATTTTTGCTTGCTCGCGGTCCTCAACGTCAAGTTGGCGACCGCGAGCAAGCTAAAATGACATCTCGGCGAGACTTTTTCTCGTTCGCGATCAGCAACATCAAGTTGCCGATCGCGAGCGTGGAAAATAAACCTCCCGGCGAGATTCTCAACGCTGGGAGGTCAGGTTTCTCACTGCGAGTGGTCGCGTATACTCGCGACCGCTCGCGATGAGAAACTACCAGTCCGCGTTGAGAAAGCTGCCGCTAGAGTAAAAATCTACTCGAGCGGCAGTAAAAGACAGCTCGCACTGTGCAAGATGCCGTTTTCAATGATTGCACAGTGCGGACAAGCATCCGGCACTGTGCAATCATTGCGAACAGCGCACTACGCAGTTCGCGTAGTGCTATGCGTAGCTCGCGTAGTGCGAACTGCACTTCACGTAGCTTTGCGTGGCGCTACTTCGCGAACTACGCCCAGGCTTAGTCATTAGCGATAATTATCGCTGACATGCAAGGCGATGGAAAACGCGGCCTCTAACGCCTGAAAGCTGTCGCTAACGCCTGTTAGCGACAGCTTGCTAATACGGCGATAAAATTATCGCCGCTTTAGCGGCAAAAAGTGCCGCTAAAGAGGCGATAAAGCCCTTGATAATATGCCCCATAGTGACTGGAAATCAAGAACCTAGTTTTAAACGTAGATGTATTAAAGCTTGCTTATGTAGTGTCTTGTTATTAATGTTAATATGGTTAATATTAACTGTCTTTGTACCTGTTCTAATGGTAACTAATAACAAGAATAATACTAATAATGTGATTAGTGAAAGAATGGACTCTGTTACTAAAGAAACCCCTAAAACTAACAATGATCAGGTTGATGATAGCATTTATCATCATGATAAATCAATTAGTGATTTCTCGATAAATGTCTTTACCAAATTGTTATATGAATATGTGGACACAATGGATGTGAGAGATTGTTGCGTGTGCATGCAATTACCTTCGTCTTTCTCAGAGGGGGTGACTTACCATCACCTTCCTTTAACATATGGCGTTTTATGTAGTGTTCTTACAAGTCTTTATTACGTGACGGGGAAGTTGGAGTACTACTATTCAAATATGGGTTTAGTGTTTTCAGAAATTCCTATTAGAAAAGATATGAATAAGGTGTATAGTAATAGAAATGCGGGATACATGGGAGAATTTTTCCATATTACACAGACAGTAGATACAGTATATGCTCATAGAAATAATCTGACTTGTAGTTTGCGGGCTGAAAAGAAAGAATTCATTAACATGGTTGAAGATAGAAAACAGGATTTTCAAAGGAAAGCTGCTGAACAGAAGTCACATGTACCACCATGGGCTTTTAGAGAGGGAAATTATAAGAAAGGCGAAACTTATGCTGCAATGTCTCTGGATTGGTATCATAAAGGAAAACTTTGCTTACTTAGACTAAAATTGACTATAATAATTATTTCATTGGTACTAGTGAGTGTGAACACACTTTCCTGATAACTAGTAGATGGGGATTAAAAGGTGGAACTGATCCTGTATTTCCTGGAGTATATTATGTGTGTGGTAAAAATGCTTATTATAGGTTGCCAGCACACTGGTATGGTAGTTGTTATTTTGGCATCGTATTTCCTTAAGTTTACCATGTAGATAGAAATAATAAAATCAATGAAATAAAGCATGGACTAACACGTAAAAAGAGAGCAAGTTTTTCAGAAATAATTGGAGATATTTTTGGTGCACTGATACCCTCAGTTGGAGTCGTTCTAAATTCCCATTAAAATTCAAAAATTGTCCACAGTGGTTGATCGTTTATCAACAGACACTGCTGGTGGGTTTTTAATGATTGCTACTGAAATGGTTGCAATTAGATCAATGGTTTTGCAAAACCGACTTGCCCTGGATATTTTATTGGCAAGAGAGGGCGGAGTCTGTGGCATGTTGAAAATACAACCCTGCTGTACTTATATACCTGATAAAAGTAAAAGTCTGGAGGGGTATATAAAGAATATTACAAAATTACAGGAAGATTTGACTCAACTGGAGTTTGACGGTGTTTGGGAGAAACTTGGTAAGAGTTTTTCCTCTATAGGTAAATGGTTTTCCACATTTGTGAGTAGCTTATTAGGTAAAATACTAATACCAATTATTTCAATAGATGTAGTGATTCTGTTTATAATAATGGCATATAAATGTAGTAAGGGTAGATGTGGAAAGAAGGTGATGACAGAAGTAGATAATAAACGTAGAGCTAGGAAAAGAAGAAGAGAAGGAATAGAATTAGAGGATATGAGAGGAAATTACTACGAAATGATGAAAAACTTAGATGAGAAAATGGCAAAACGAGAAAAGAGTACAATCCTTTAGATAAAAATAAAGGTGGTAATTAGTTTGATGGAGATTTTTGTGATGGCTCAAAAATGCCATCAAAGGGGGGAATTGATGGAGAAGGGTTTTGAGAAAGTAAAACCTGCTCGGATTAATTCCTCGGTAACATTTACTAACCATGTGCGGTAAAACTAACATGCAAAAACACTAAATCACGGGGAAATGCTTGTGCACATGTGTGCACTAATGCGTGGACTAATGCATGAAAAACTAGGCCGCATTCACGTTCTGCTTGAAATTTAAAATAATAATAATGCTGCTTTCTGTGTGTTAATGCTTTATTAGAGGAATAAGGTGGGATAGTGCAATGGTGGGTGGTAAAACAGTGAAATATATATTTCATGAAATTAATAAATGTCTGTGTTTTATTCATCGTAGTAAAGCTTGCATGGGCTTACATCGTTTGTATGACGAATCAAGGGTTAATACGAGAAAAAGTCAAACAAAAGCTGAAAATCGAGCTCTGAGAGAGAAATGAAGAAGGCAATGTTAACGACCTTCAAAATCCATTGTTTGTCTGCCAAGTAACGGAAGGATGGCCGTGAGATCATGAGCAAATGTACAAACTTCTTCCCCGGAAGCTGTAGAGGCGGACAATAAAAATGTAGAGTTTTGAAACATGTTGCAAATTTGATTTAATTTGATTTGATTTGATTTATAGATTTGTATAGTGCACGTATGCCCAAGGGCGTCTTGGCGCTGGAATTGGCAGGACGTTAGCGTTTGGCAGGACCAAGTTATACTGATACGGTATTCGAGCAGATCAATTGGAGAATAACCATGTTTTCAGCAATCTTCTAAACGACATGAGCGACGTGCTGCTCTTTATCGAAATCGGCAGGAGGTTCCAAGTTTTCGCTGTCCCCAATAGGAAGCTTCTGCCCCCCCAGCGAACCTGCTTGAACCTGGGTATGGAAGGAAGCTGTATTTGTGAAGCGTGGATTACGTATTGTTGAACAATGAATGCTGTGAAACCATGGACGTGACTATGGTGGTGTGATAGAACACCCCTAAATTGACCAATGAGAGACTAAGATTCTGAAAATGTTGCTATAATGGTGGGATGGACATGTAGGTTTTTAGAGTATAACTGGGGTGTCTGGGAGGTGTTAGGTTAAAAGGAGCTGGTTAGCTGAACAGCTCGAGAACTCTTGGGCGTGCCTCTTTGAAGAAGCTAGAGAGGGAGATCGTCGCTGACCATCAGTTTGCTGTATGCAGATAGAGGCCTACCTGTTTCCTGTTCCTGTCCTTTCTCGGGGAACCCCATCTATTCTCGTGGCCAGGGGGTAGATTTTCCACTAAAATATTTAGGTTAGTATGGCTAAAACCAGTAACGGCTCGTGGAGGGAGTGCCGTGGGGCAGTGGGGTGGGGCGTGGGGAGGAGCAGGGTGGGGGGTAGTAAACTACGGAATACGGCCGAACTGAGGTAAGCAAACAAATAAATAAATAAAACGAATTTCTTTGCTCGCGCTGCATCACATTTGGCAATGCAGCGAGCGCAATGAAATTCGTTGTATTTATTTATTTGTTTACTTACCTCTGTTCGGCCGTATGCCGTAGTTTATTACCCCCCACCCTGCTCCTCCCCCGTCCCGCCCCACCGCCCCGCGGCACTCCCTCCACGAGCCGCTACTGACTAAAACCTGTATTTTGCATAAATATTTGCAAAAGTATTTTTGTCTCTGAAACTTATGTCTCTTCATCTATCCACTCCTTCATTGCATTCTAATCATTGTGATTTGAGTTTGATATCTTTTTGCTTTTGACAAATGTTCTCTCTCTGTGATTTATTCTTTGTTTGCCTTGAAAATCTGTACATGATGAGCATTTACCTTAACATTATTTGCGATAAATACTATTAACCTTATACTGAGTTTGTGCTTTATTCAGTAGAATAGATCAATAGTTAGTTTCTAATTGTTACCATCAACTTTTCAACTAATGGTCCATCGACCAGAGGAAAGAGAGTTTGATTACAGGTTCAATTATGTATCTAGTGTGTTAGGATGAGCCTGTAGTTTGTGAACAACTGATTTAACGATTACACTCGAAACAGTGCTATCAGGGATTTATGTAGGGTGTATGAGTATGGGCCAGTGATTGTGTATTATCGAGTATCGATCCCTGATTGGCGCTGGATCACTGATGTCTTTTTCTGCACTCACCCTTCTGTTTCACTTTGTGGAACTGTAACCTGTCTCCTACTTCAAATGAGTCAGTGGATACCCAAACAGGCAGGATAGGGCATCTTCAGGTCCTGTGACCTCACACCAGGTTACAATTAAATTGCTTGAACATTGGATTGACGTCACAACACTTTGATTAGAGTTTTTCTAAGGGATATTGAAGAAAGCCATATACAGCTTGAGCCAAGGACGGCTTTAGGGGGATGTATGATGCTACATCGCAAACGTTAACATCGCATACCTTTACATCGGCGTCTTTACATCGCATGCACATTTACAACGCAAGCTTTCACCACGCAAACCATTACTTCGCTTACGTATTGAAATGCATGCAAAACACATTTACAACGCACACAAACACTCCGCATGCTTTAACATTGCGATTTTTTCCCAAATACCCCCCTACATAACACACTACCCCAAAGCCTAAAAAAGTACCCTACACTTCCCTGAGCCCTAAGCCCTAATACACTATGCTTAACACACTGCCCTACATAACACACACTACCCTAAAGCCTAAAAAAGTACCCTAAACTTCCCTAAACCCTAAGCCCTAAACCGTAATACACTACGCCTAACACACTGCCCTACACTACGACCACCAGACACTGCCCTAAACCCTAAACAGTACACTGTAAGCACAATCTCCAGACACTGCCCTAAACCCTAAACACTACACTCTAAGCATAATCCCCCTTACCTCTTTCTCCTCGCGTTGTCCCGGTGCTCCTCCGCCTCTGTCCCGGTGCTCGTCCGTGCCGGCCGCCTCGCGTCCATTACACCACATACGATTTAAAAGCGTATGCGTTTTAAATGCGCATGCGATGTAATGGTACGCGGCGTAATGGTCAGCGTCGTAACGTCGCTTGCGTTGTAACGCTTGCGACGTAAACGCATGCGACATAACGCATGCGTTGTAATGGATGTTCTCCGCTTTAGGGCGGTGCGACTGGGCAGCTGCACCGCACGTCAAGCCTGTAGGGGCCTATTTAGCTCTGACCAAAACGAGCTCTGTTGTCCATCTTTCATTTCCACGATATCGTGGAATTAACCCTTTCAGTGCTCATGACGGAATGGTTCCGTCATAAGCACCAGTGCTCCTGTGCTCATGACAGAACCATTCCGTCATGAGTACAGGGGCAAGAAGGGGCCAGATGTACGATCATTGGCTTTTGCGACTCACAAATTGCGAGAAAGTGTGAGTCGCAATTTGCGAGTCGCAAAAGCCAATGTAAAACAGTGTCAGAGACACTGTTAGCGATTCCCAATGGGGTCGCAAAATGCGAGGCTCATGAATAATAATGAGCCACTCGCAATTTGCGACCCCATTGGGAATGCCTGGCCCTCCCAGGGATGGTGGCCTGCTGGGCTCAGCAGACCTCCATGTCTGGGACTGCTCTTCAATAAAGCAGTTATTTTTTTTTAAATGCAGCCCGTTTTCCTTAAGGGAAAACGGGATACATTTAAAAAAAAAAAATGAAACCTTTTCGCTTCATTTGTTAAGTGCAGGTAGTTTTATTGTTTCAGTGCTCGTGGGGCTATCTCAGCCCCCCGAGCACCGAAACACTTGGGAGAGGTATCGTTGAAAAGGGGAGAATCTCCCCTTTATAATGGTCCCCTCTCTTACAGCTAGTAGGATCACCATGTCGGCACAAATGTCCTACCACCCAGCGTTCCCCTTGTTCTTCCGAGTAAAATGATACTTCACTTGTGTGGGTGGGCCAAAGGCCTGTGACTGTGAAGGGCGAAAAACATATGGATTAAGGGTATAGCACCGCGAATTCTAAGCGCTACATTTAAAAAAAAAAAGGTTTTAGCTGATTCTGCATTGGACAGCCACACAAGTGAGGTATCATTTTACTTGGGAGGCCAAAGGGAACGCTGGGTGGTAGGACATTTGTGCCGGCACAGTGATCTCACACAAAAATGTGTGGAAAAGGTGATTTTTTCCAGCTAAATTTAAGGTTTGCAGGGGTTTCTGGGTAGGAAAACTTCGGGGGATCCACGCAAGCCATTCCTCACTGTACACCCCAGGATGTCTAATTTTCAGAATTGTGTGGGTTTGGTAGGTTCCCTAGATGGCCCCGAGCCCAGGGCCAAAAAACCAGGTGCCCCCAGCAAACCAGGTAGTTTTATGATAAGTAATTTTAAAGTCTCCACAGTATGATTTGGGCCATTTCTTGTTACAGCCACTATGCCTACCCACACAAGTGAGGTACCATTTTTATCGGGAGGCCAAGGGAAATGCTAGGTGGTAGGAAATTTGTGTCAGCCCTGTGATCCCACAACTTTCCCACACAGAAAAGTGAGGAAAATTAGATTTTTTTCAGCTAAATTTGAGGTTTGCAGGGGATTCTGGGTAGGGAAATGTTGGGGAATCCACGCAACCCATACCTCACTGGCTTCCCCGGGGTGTCTAGTTTTCAGAAATGTGTGGGTTTGTTAGGTTTCCCTAGATGGCCGATGAGCCCGGGGCCAAAAACCCAGGTGCCCTCCCTTGCAAAACCAGGTTGTTTTGTGATAGTTAATTTTGATGTCTCCACAATATGTTTTGGGCCCTTGCCTGTCGCAGGTACTTGACCCATCCACACGAGTGAGGTACCATTTTTATCGGGAGACTTTGGAGAATGCGGGGTGGGTGGAAGTTTGTGGACCCACGCAGATTCCAGAACTTTCCATCACAGAAATGTGGGGAAAATGTGTTTTTTTGACAAAGTTTGAGGTTTGCAAGGGATTCTGGGTAACAGAACCTGGTGAGAGCCACACAAGTCACCCCATCCTGGATTTCCCTGGGTGTCTAGTTTTAAAAAATGTATAGGTTTGCTAGGTTTCCCTAGGTGCCGGCAGAGCTAGGGTTCAAAATCTACAGCTAGACACTTTGCATAAAAGGGGTCAGTTTTCACACTAAAAATGTGGTGTGTCCACGTTGCGGTTTGGGCCGTTTCCTGTCACAGGCACTAGGCCTGCCTACACAAGTGAGGTGCCATTTTTATCAGAAGACTTTGGGGAATGTGGAGTGTGTGGAATTTTGTGGATCCACGCAGATTCCAGAACTTTCCATCACAGAAATGTGAGGAAAATGTGTGTTTTTTTTTTTACATAGTTTGAGGTTTGCAAGGGATTCCTCACTGGACTCCCCAGGGTGTCTAGTTTTCAGAAATGTGTGGGTTTGGTAGGTTTCCCTAGATGGCCGCGAGCCCGGTGTGGTGTAGTTCCTATAAAACCTATACAGGAACTGCGCGTTTGGACAACATACACTGCGGGCTTGGTGTCCAGACTGAGATAAGGTGTTATGCACAATAGGAACAATGTGTCCTTCAAGCTTGATTAACCAACAGCCAATACATAGGATTTTGCCTACTCAGCTGCGGCGGAATTTTTGTACCCTCCCACTCCAGGCGTCTCTGGGGAGATGTGAGTAGGGGGCTCTGAGAATAGCACGACTGAACTACTCAGATTTGACCGTTAAATAAGTACCCAACCAACGTCGGCGGTGCGATGTTGTGTAGTTCCTATAAAACCTATACAGGATCTGCGCGTTTGGACAACATACACTTCGGGCTTGGTGCCCAGACTGATTCCAGACACCCCAACCGGATATGTTGGCCTGTATACCAGCTAGCTCACAGTGCCACTAGAAATTCCTCTTATCAAGGAGAGAATAGTTCTTGGCAACTATCGAACATGACACCCATGATCCCTCAGGACCGTGGAAACAGTGTACTACTTTCGCTCAGTCACTCGTGCTCAATTAGTCTCAGGGAGATACACAGAATAAACGGTATGGACGTTTTTCAATAAGCATTTATTGAACAGTCGTTATTCTAGTGTAAAATAGGTGTGCTGAAACAATCATTAGACAGTAACAGATATAAATGATTAGAAGCACAAGGAAAGTAAAAGGATGGTAGATCTCTACCATCTTGCTATAATCATAAATACAGGGAAGCATATAAAATACATGACAATTAAATGTGTACTTCTACGATGCTACCCTAACTAGATGTACCTAAGTGTACCTAGCATGTATGTAGGTGTTAAGCCAAGAATCCCTCTAGGTTAAAGTCAACCCCATTACCTGAAGTGAGAGACTGTGGTACCCCGTCTTGGCCTCAAGTTGAACACCCCGCAAGGGATGTTAGACCACTGCGAGCTGGAGTATCTGCATGCAGGAACCTCAGCGTCTAGCATCAGTGTGTGTCGGCATGGAAATCCTGATCTCCTCTCCCTGTCTCAGCAAGATGTGATGTTTATGTATCCAAGGGTCTCCCCGGCGGTTCTACCTTGCTGTGCCACTTGTCGGACATAGGATGATGTCGGGAATGAACTTTATACATAGTTATTATACAGGATATGGTAGTCCTGCTGAGTTTCCAAGAATCCTCATGCATAATGTATGAGGCTTTTACCAGGGAAAATCCCGCGTTCGGTGTGCAGTGTCGTATCTAGGTAAAAGGTCAGTCCCCAAGAACCGTTCTGTGTGTAATGTAGGGGAGAGTATAGGTGAAAGGTTACGATGTTATCTGAGCCTATATTGGGGTACCTACATGGAATATAACACTTACTCCTCATCCGACTGGACGATATAATTAAATTCTAACGTATTTCTAGGCTGTCTAGGCACTGGTACGCAAACAACTATAGTAACAGTAGTTTTGCTAAAAATCTTAAACATTCTAAAATATGTTAAAAAAGGAAAATTGTCACTCAAGCATTAGCTCTAATGTGTCCGTATATATAGTTCGAACCACTACAAGCATCGGAAAGCCATGCAGGTCATAAAAAGTGTCAATTTGTTTTGGAGTTCTAATTTGAATTTGTTTTCAAAAAAGAAAAAGCCGAATTTTTCCCAGCACACAATGAGTCAATGTTTATGTGTCCTGGCTTGTAGACGCAACATCACTGTTGCCTGCCTTCGCAGATGACGGCCCTTGTAACACCTCGCAGATCACGTCAATTGAGCACAGATTATCTTCCGTACTGCCTGCAGCCAATGCTGGGGCAGCCTGTGCGCCATCCAAGGCCTGGGTGTCAGTGGAGGAGCCGGTATCCATTCCAACAGGAGCTGAGAGTTCCTGTGAATGCTGCCATCAACATAGGAATACGCTGGGGACACTGCAGAACATGGGCCGTTATCGGGTCCAGTAAAGCATCAACGTCCGGTTGCGCAACTGATGGAAGTGTCAGAAAGAGATCCAACACGCATTCATCTCCGCAGAACAGGCATCGGAGAACAGGTAGGATGCAGTCCATACAGACTGGTCTAAATGACAGGAACCAAGAGGCGCTCAGTTCCTATAGGCGAGGTGTGCCCATATGTTGTACCATGCAATCACGGTATTTACGCTCCAGGAGCACTGTTTCCATCTCCTTGGTGACTGGGACATCCATTGCATAGCAGAAATATTACTATCAGGATACCTGCTATTAGAAACAGGATCAGCGGAAGTCCTCCAAAAACGCTTCTGAATACGAAGTGTATATAGTTTGGTTAACTCCAAGGACCGTCTGAAAGGTGCTTAACAGTCCCGAACCTATGGTCTTAAATAGGTGGACTATACCTGTCGTATCAGACATGCTAAAGATACGATTTACCATTTCTGTGAAATGGAAGGGGCAGTTCGCACGTATGAGTGCCTGTATCCCAGCCGAGGACCTTGCGATCTGGAGATCAAAAGTCTCCCGGTCGGAGGTTCAGGGCACGGTTTTCTGTAGAAGCATGGCTTTCATTCAACTCAGAGTATCAAACCGTATAAAGGAAACATTCAACGAAGGCCATAGCGTCGCCTCCCTGACTGTGTGTGTCGGTGGAAACAATACTTGCATTCAGCAAGTAACCCTGGAGCTCACGGTTACGAGATATGCAATGCCCGGAAACATCCCACAACAACCTTGATCGTTCAGCATCAAGTAACTCCCATTTGAAAGTAGCTTGAATACCGGTGTAATCATGGCTGCTGGGGTATCCCTCAAGTGACAGGATAGGTTCGCAACTGAACCATTGCAGGCCCCGTGTAACATAATATCCTGGCATATGAGAGATCCACTTAAAGCGTTCTCACAATTTGTACCGCTTAGAAGCACTTCAAGATCCCCACTCCTGCATCGAAATCTGTACTGTAATTCGCAAGATTCCTTGATGAATTCCCTACCAATTTCTTCATATCTGCCTGCCTTTTGTTGTTCTAGGCAGTACTGAAACTGGAAAGTTGTGACCGGTAATGTTGTATGGCCATGGATTAGCCACTCTGTGGATGGTGATTCTGCCACAGTAAAAGGCAATCTGTCCAGTTTTTCAATATGCAGCATTGTATATTTTGCTCCCCTTTGTGCCATTTTCATCTGTTTTTCTGTTAGATTGTATGCAGAAAACAGTGACGTACTGTTGATAAAGCGCCAAGGCACATAAACCTGCACGAAATGATTGCAGCATCCAGCTCAGTAACATAATAGAACGTAATTGTGATTGTCCGTGCTGTAGTATGGACAAATCCTGTTCTAGTACATCAATAGCAGAAGATACAATGCTGCCCAGTGAATAAATCCTGGAAGCTAATGTAGTCATGCCATTGTCAACTACGGCTAATGCCTTTTCTAGGTTAAACCTATCTATTTTTCGTAATCGCTCCGCTGCTTCTTGTTGGGAGATTTTCCAAATTTCATTATAGACAGCATAATAGAAACATTTTTGATGTGGCTTTCTGGGACCTAGTAAAAAATCCTGTAGGTCCACATCCTCTGTCAGTAAGGATAAGTGTTGTTTCACCTGTGGTAGTGTTGAGATTTTCAGCCAATCGAGGCATAACTTCCCAACACTATATGATGTCACCACCTCCGGATGTTCTCTTTGTACATAGCATGGGTCTGGCCTGCGGATACTAAACCCTTCGGTGGTACCCCTGAATCTTCCCTGACATCTATTTGTGTCTATGGGCCAAACCAACCATCCCTTCCAAGTGGGGTCTGATCTATTGTACTGTAAAATGTCATCTATTGTAGCCCCTTCGTGTGATGTAAAATTTTCGGGGCATATTCGCAAGAACGGCGTTAAAATTATCGCCACTTTAGCGGCAGGAAACTGCCGCTAAAGCGGCGATAATGGGCTTGATAATATGCCCTTGAGAATACCAATAGAAGCCCAGGTTCTGCTGTGAGTAAATCTGTTTGGTGTTAGTCAGCATATTCTTCTGTGCGGATGTCGGTGCAACCCTATAGTAATATGAGGTCGGGTCTGAAAAGTTAAACCCTGAAAAATATGACATTTTTTGTGCAAACGTTTTCGAGCTACTTTTCGGAAAGTTTTGAAATCCCAATCATCGGAAAATGTACTGGAGGTAATTATATCATTTAAGGAGATTTTAAATAAATGTGGTATCTTTAAAAGTTCAGTCGGACCAAATATATCATAATCAACCTTGTCCCATACTATACCATAAGGTATAGGAACTACTGTAATGTTCACTGATGACAAGTCTCTTTGTTCACGATGTGATGAAACATGAGGTTTCAGGATCAAGTTCACTTTTGATGCTACAGAGCTTTGGCGAAGGTAAGTTCCATTTATAAGTAAGCAAAAGACAGTTACTAAGCCTATCCAGAAAAGAAAGAAAAGTATCCGGGTGATTATCCAAAGTTCTAGCCAAGGTGACAGTAGGTCTTTTTAAGAAAAGTGTAGAAGTCTTTGATTTGTTGTTGATGAGTTTTAGGGGCTGGCGTTGTTTCAGGTTCACTTGGATCCAAAGAAATGGTATCAAAGTCGATGAAATAGCCAGATGCAGTTCCATCTATTTTTGGTAGCTCAGTAGGTTTTTTTGAACTTGTAGATGGCTCTTGTTGATGTATGTTTATGTAGACATCAGTGTTAGGTAGTATTGAAATTTGTCTTTCATTTTGATTTTGAATTTCTGTATCCAGAGGAACGAGTTCCATGGCATTGTTGCTTAGTTCATCATTCCGTATGGGCAGCTCTTCGAACGTGATGAGCCTTTCTGTCTCAACTTCCTGTATGGTAGCGAGAGGAGGGCGTCGGCTACTGAGGAGCCCACGAGGCCTACTATTCAGTATTGGCCACATAGTGTGGTTTTATCAGATCAATGGAGACAAATCTTTTCTCCTTTTTCCCGGCAAGAGGTGGCAGAAGTACAGTTCTTGTTCCTTCGACTGCCAGGACATGTACAGGCTTTCTGTATGATGGCTCAAATTCTTTTTTGTCCGTTATCTTTTCTCTGACCAGATCCCCGACTTTAGGAATCCAGACTGGTCTTGCCGTGACAGACTTGACTTCCCCAGTGGCGAACCGTTTTTCTTGAACATTGCTCTGTAGTGCCCTGGATTCATTCAGATCCTGTAAAACAGCCAAACGTTTATTGATGTCAAAAGGTTTTTCATCCGCCACTGTGCCTTCACAATCGAGATCAGGTCCCCACATCCTCGTCCCAAATAGGACCTCATAAGGAGTGACACCCCCTAGAGAACTTCTTGTCATGTTATTCAAGGCCCTCTGTACCCAATATAAATGATTGACCCAACTACCACCCAAACCTAATATTCTAGCTGTTAAAGATTGCTTTAAGTCCCAGTTTTTCCTCTCCACAACCAAATTTCCCTCGGGATGGTACGGTGAGGAGTACCGCAATGCTACACCCAAACCTCCCATGGCTTCCTTGTAAGCCCGAGAGCTAAACTCGGGGTAACGGTCAGAATGTAATGTGCCAACTGCGTATGTCCCAATAAAGACTCGCAAATGTTTGATAACAGTTTGAGCGTCAGCCGAGCGCTGAGGCCATACCCATAGGAATCTCGAGCAGGAATCCACTGCAACCATGATGTATTTGTAAGCCCCATCAGATTGTAAGGGGCCGCTTTGGTTCAAATAGACACACGCGAGTGGTCTGTCTGATATTAGCAACTGTGTCTGCGCTGGACGTGTTATGGTGGAGCCCTTCATCTGCTGACAGATGTTGCACCAATAGCATTGTTTTAATAAAGAAACAGTCGCTGTAACTCCTGCGTGTGCAGAACCCAAACCCTCGTGTGCAGCTAATATTAAGCCTAATCTGTGATCCATGTTTGGTATTACTCTATCCCCCACTCCAGGAATCTGAGCAAATGGAACGTTGTTTGCATCTAACTTGTAGGAGTACTTGAGTGGAAAACCTTTCGGTCATTTATTTATTTATTTGTAGAGCACCTGAATCACCCCCAAAGGGGTATCTCTGCGCTATGGACGTACTAAATTAGGCTAAGAAAGGAGGCATATTAAAATAATACAGTTTTGAGGAGCCTTCTGAATTGAAGATGGTCAGGGCATTGCCGCAGATGGGTAGGGAGCTGGTTCCAATAGAGAGGGGCTAGGTGAGAAAAAGCTTTCCCACCCATCCGCAATTTTGTGAACCTAGGAACAAGAAGCAGAGATTTAGTTCCTGAGCGAGGTGACCTAGTGGGTGTATAATGGTTGAATTTCCTTGCAAGATAGCTGGGGCCTTTGCCATTCACGGCCTTGTGAACGATGCAACAAATTTTAAACTTGATTCGCTTGCGTACCGGGAGCCAGTGAAGCTGTTGTAGGAGGGGAAGAGAGGCCGTTCTGGGTGGAGCATTCGAGATGAGGCACGCCGCGGTGTTTTGGACTACCTGCAATCTGCTCAACGAGGACTCATTAGCTGAGACCAAGAGGGCTTTGCAGTAGTCTAGGCGGCTTAGAACCAATGCCTGGATAAGAGTTTTCCGTGTAGACAAAGGGAGAAAAGGGAAGACTCGCCGTAATAGTCCAAGCACATGAAAACAGGAGCCAGCAGTGTTGGCGGCATGTTCTTTCATGGTCAGTGTCTGATCTAGGCGTATGCCAAGGTTCTTGACAACAGTCTTAGGTACAGGGGAGTCACCTAGATCCACCGGCCACCAATCTGGTGACCACAATAGTGCTGCATCTCCGAACAGCATAATCTCGGTCTTCCCTGCATTAAGCTGAAGGAAATTGCTCCTCATCCAGTTTGATATAGCTGTCATACCTTCCGAGAAGGTGGACTGGGTCTTAAGAGTGGATTTATTAAACGAGAATAAAAGCTGAGTATCATCAGCGTATGAAATAGGTGTAAAACCTAATTTCCTAAGTAGGTCGGCCTTATTGTCTTTGCGTGAAGCAATGACAGCTACCATTATCTGTCCGTCTATTCTCGTTTTTGAACGAGTGATTGCAGCTACGGACGCAGTTCATACTGCCCCCTTTGCGGCTTCATCAGCCAATGAATTCCCTTCAACGTGAACACCATCACGTTGATGATGCAGCGTGTGTATCACGTGAGCTCTTGGTAGCTCATTTTCTTTTAACTCAGCTACCTGTTCCCATAGTGTTTTATGCTTAATTGTGCCACCTTTTGAGTCTTTAAACCCATATTCATTATATGACTGGACACAGTAAAAAGAATCGCACACTATTAGTGTGGGGAATTCTCGATCCGTATTTATCAGTGCCAGTAGCAGAGTTTTTTAATTCTGCTAGCTGAGCCGTGCAGTCTCCTAGAGACTGAGTTTTCGTACAGCTTGGATGGAATTTTCCGCCCTGCATACGACCTTTTACAATCGCACATGCAGCGCTGTATTGTTGTTTACTTCCAATGGCCGGCCGAGCAGATCCGTCAGTGTAAATTATGTATTCATACTGATCTAGAGGCGTTATTTTATTCGGGAGAGGATATTCTTGTTCATATTGCAGAAATGCTTGTGTTTTTAGACTTGGGTCGTATCTGTATTCCACGTCTGATGCAGTGAGAGAATTAGTCCATTGTATCCATCTCGGATGTAAGGCTTTAGCATTTGGAACGCTTGCCTTTGTAGCAGCCTCTAAGGCCAGTACTGGATTCCCGACTATTATTCGCTTCCCCTGAGCCAGCGCTCTTTCTCTTACCACAGCAGTCTGTACGGCTGTCAGAATTTTTTCTGTAGATGCAAAACGCATCTCAGCATTTGTGTACAGTGTGATTTGTATGCTATAGGTACTGTTTCGCCTTCATTGTATGTTAGGTAGGTGTACCCAGATTGACCCGCCACTATACGGATCACTAGATTGCGAAGATTTACGCGTGTCTGTAAGTGTTTTGACGCTATCACGTCAGCTTGTAGGGAACGAAGGGTGTCAGTGTGTCCCTGTGTCCATTGCCTAACTGAAAAATCAGGTCTTATAAGGTCGTAGAAAGGTTTAATCCTTTCTGCGTAGTCCAAAATGTATGTTCTGCCAAAGTTTAGGAATCCCAGTATGGATATTAAATTTTTCAATGATTTTGGAGGTTGGAGCAACACGCATTTTTCTAAAAGTTTGTTGCCAAGCTTTTTCCTTCACTTGAAAGCTCATATCCCAAACATAGGACATTGAGGTGGGCTATTTTTGATTTTTTGAAGTTCAACTTGAAGCCCTCAGAGGGAAATCCCAAAATGATGGTGCTCACCCTGGTCAAGTGTTCTTCTAGGTCATCATCCGTCAGATAAATATCATCCACATAGGACAATGCCTCTTCATCCAGATTCTGAAGTAACTCAGTTACCCTGGCAGAAAACAACCCCGGGATGTTCTTATACCCTTGGGGGAGTCGACAAAATTGACGCTGGGACCCCAGCACTGAGAATGCTGTCAAATAACTGCTCTCAGGCGCTATATTCTGGCAGAAGAATCCATTTGAGATATCTAGTGTTGTTTTGTATTTTTTCCGCCCGATGTTGTTTATCAATGCGGCACTGTGTGAGTTTTGTACTGCAAAAGTTTCTGTGCATGAGTTTAGATGTCTATAATCTAAAACTAGACTATATGAGTTACCGGGTTTCATTACGGGAAACAAAGGATTATTCATTGAAGAGGTGCAAGTTTCAATCACACCCTGATATTCAAGTTGATCTAAGATCTCCCTGACCTGTTTTTTCGCTTCCTCTTTTATTGGATACTGTCTCTGTGGAGTTGGAGTAGATTTTATTGGTATCACGTGGTGGGTCGATTCTTCATCCCATCCAACATGGTTGCGATATAATGCAGGAGCAAGGGCTACCGCCCACTCCTGCTCGTATGTGTGTTTTAAGTATTGGGGAACTAGGTCGGAAAAGGCTAGCTTAATTACCGTTTCTCCCTTTGGGCACTCCATACCAATAGTAGGCAGCCACTCTCTTTCAGCTAAATTAATGTTGTATCCAAAAGTCAGGTTCTCCCAAAAGAGACCTTTAATTTTTCTGGGCTTGTCCTCTTCCATTTGTAGTGTTATTTCATGTAACCTATGTGGGACACTTACCCTAGTATCAGGCGTTTCTACCGTGATAAGTTCACTCAACTCCGCTGTCACCAGAAATTCCATCAGGTTCTGGCGAGCTATTGTTATTTCTGCTGTGCTGTCTAGCATCGTCAGAGCCCATTCCCCATTCAGTAGTTGAGTCCTCAGAATTCTGGGCATGTCTAACTTTGAGACCTGCTACTTTCTTCTTTTTGAATTGAGGTTTTACTTTAGGTTTCTCTTCTTTTTTGGAAGCTTAGTCTGAAGTGCGTTGTGCATCTCTGGACTTTGCACGCTCTTCTTGTCTGTGTTCTGACCGCCCTTCCCTCTCTGAGTTTTTTGATGAACCCTGAAAGGAATGAGAGGAACGTGTATCAGTGTCCTGATATCTGTCAGGTTTCCTAATGTTGTCCCTAATCCTAAGGTTATACCTCCTTTCGGAGGGCTCCTGTTGAGGAGACCTACCTCTGTTCAACATCTACATGGCCCCGCTCGCACGCATCGCCAGACAGCACGACCTCAACATTATCTCCTACGCCGACGACACTCAACTGATCCTCTCCCTCACCAAGGACCCCCTCGCCGCCAAAGCCAATCTCCATGAAGGAATGAAGGCCGTCGCCGATTGGATGAAGATCAGCCGACTAAAGCTGAACACGGACAAGACGGAGGTCCTCATCCTCGGCTCCAACCCCTCAGCCTGGGACGACTCCTGGTGGCCAACGACGCTGGGAGCAGCCCCGACACCCACCGACCACGCACGCAACCTGGGAGTCATCCTCGACTCAACACTCTCCATGGCCAAGCAAGTCAACGCAGTCTCTTCCTCCTGCTTCAACACCCTCTGCATGCTTCGCAAGATCTACAGGTGGATCCCGACAGACACAAGAAGAACAGTCACCCAGGCCCTCGTCAGTAGCAGACTTGACTATGGGAACGCCCTCTACGCGGGAGCCCCGGCCATGCTCATCAAGCGACTGCAACACATACAAAACGCCTCCGCATGCCTGATCCTCGACGTACCACGCCACAGCCACATCACCCCCCACCTGAGGAACCTGCACTGGCTCCCCGTCGACAGGAGGATCACCTTCAAACTCCTCATCCACGCACACAAGGCACTCCACAAAACTGGCCCAGCCTACCTCAAAAGACGACTCTTCTTCTACGTCCCCAACCACCAGCTCCGCTCCGCCGACCTCTCCCTCGCCACCGTCCCTCGCATTCGAAGAACAACCACCGGCGGCAGATCCTTCTCACACCTCGCCGCCAAGACCTGGAACACCCTTCCACTAAGCCTACGACAGACCCAAGACCTGCTGACCTTCAGGAGGCTACTCAAGACCTGGCTGTTCGACCAGTAGCAGCACCCCCCCCCTTCCCTCTCCCCAGCGCCTTGAGACCCTCACGGGTAAGTAGTGCGCTCTACAAATTCTGTGATTGATTGATTGATTGATTGGATTGAGATCTATTGTCTTTATTCTTTTGTTGTTTGTTATTATCCCATTTCTTCTTTGAAGAAGCAGGTGCTTGCTTAAAGGTATCCTTTTCGGAACTACCCATTAGTTGAGGTTTTATTGCTCTACCTCCCAAACTGTCTCTGCCTAATTCTGCATGAGTAGTTTCAATTATTTTCGGTAATTCATGTTCCTGTTGTAGAGGAGAGAACTCCCTTAGGCATTGGAGTATTGCCACCAATGCTGCTTTCCCTTTAATATTTGCTAATATTATAGCTGATACCTGGGCAAAATTACCTAGTAACTTCATCCCTAAGTTCAGAGCAGGTTCTGCTCCATACTCGTTCTGTATTTGTCTTAATACATCTGGTATTACTGCTAATGACGGGATACCATAAGTTCTGGTATATATTGCAGCGAAAACTGTACCCCAAGAGGTACAATCCTCTATCTGGGGTGTTATCCCCATGGGCAAGAAAATTGTTATCATTGTATGTTTTTCATGTGTGCTGGTGTTTGGAAATACCGCCTCTAGCTGTGTTATTTTTTGAGCCACCCAGAATGGCATTTGTTCACGTTTAGTGGGCATTTTACCCATCACTACGTGTAATGTTTGTGGTATAATTTTAGTTGTTGATGTTTGAATCGGACCTGTTGGTGTAGCAGTTGCTGGCTGAACTGTGAGTGTCCGCATCACGAACTGTGTCATGTTTCTGTAAAGTTTTATTAGTTCTTTATGGTGTGTAAGTAAGTCTCCTGCTGGCATTGTTTCAATGTCAGGATGTGGTGCGTAGGCTGCTAATACTGGCCATGTTGCCCCATCTCCTCCGAGCGGACTGTCTTACTTTATTTTTGTATGGGGTAGGGCACCTTTAAACCTGAATAAATGCTCCTGGTAAGTGAGCAGAACTTCAATGTCCTCGTAGGGACAATATTCGTCCGGTATTTCATCTTCTGTGTAGTAATGAAATGTCTTTGTTAGTGCATTTGCCTGTGGGAATGTAACCCATGAATAGAATACCTCTGTTCTAAATGGTTCGTGTGCCTCAATCACGAAGGTTACTGGCCCACCCCTAGCTGTTAAACCATATGAAGCTAGTTTTAGGGTGATGGCATTTCTAACATTTTCTGTAATTTGTATTGCGTCTGCATCTTCTTCTTCGGCTGAGAGATTTAAGTTATGCACAGCGTTATCCGCTTGCTCAGTCATTGTATTTAGTAAGAAGAGTTCTTCAAGGGAACTGAGATAAGGTGTTATGCACAATAGGAACAATGGGCCTGATTCACAGAACTAACTTACGTCAAAAACGTAAAGTTAGTACTTTTTGGTATTCACAGAATACACTTACTCATTTTGGTATTCACAGAATGAACTTACTCATTTCGGTATTCACAGAAGTTAGTAGTCCTAACTTTAGGACTCATAAATGCCTTCTGTGAATACCGAAAGTCTTAAAGTTAGGATTTTTCTCAGTTTAGGAGTAGTAAAGTTCCTAACTTTAAGACTTTCGGTATTCACAGAAGGCATTTATGAGTCCTAAAGTTAGGACTACTAACTTCTGTGAATACCGAAATGAGTACGTTCATACAGGGGCCTAAGTGCAAACTACCCCAAATTGCCAAAAAAAAGGCTTAGCACGGCGGGGGTGGGGGGAAGGCCTAGCAGTGAAGGGGTTAAAAGACGGACATAGACACGCACGCGGTTGCAGATGGAGAGGTATGACATCACGAGCGCAGCTTGTGAACATCCTTTCTGGAAATGGACAGGCCCTCGAAGACGGCTCCTCTGACACAGGAGATGTTGGATGGCACTTGCCAGAGCAGCTTGCAAATACAGGAGAGACAGCCCTGGCCTTTACTTGAGCGTCCGTCAAAGAAAACGGAGGAACAGCACCGTCACGGAAAACAGTGCTTCCGTCTCTCAGATGTACAAGTTTTCCATGTCACTCTGCAATAGTTTCCTCTTGAGAACAACCTTCTCACATCTGTATGTTTTAATGTGCACAGTCTACGTGGCTTTTTTAAATGTACAGCTTTCCCCTTTTTCACTATTGTCCTGAACTAGTATGTTTTATTTTATAGTGGTGCTCTGAAGAGCATAGCCTGCTCGTATCTCTTTACTCTCCTGCTGTCAGTAGTGTAGTCAGTGTGTCAAGGGCCCTAATCCAAGGAAGGAAATGGGCCTCCTGATTGCTGTTTGAACTGTAAGCTATAACATACATGCCAACAGACCTGATGTTTCTCCTTAGACTCCAGATTTTTTAAGCCAAAAAGGGCTCATTTTAGCAGTCTTCTGCCTAGAATTATCTGTGTTTCGATGTACTTTAATGAGGAAAATAAAGCCCCCCCAATTCATTTTTCAAAATTTCCCTCTTTGTAGTGTTGAAAGGTTGGCATGTGTGCTATAATCAGGGTTCACTGGGCCCTTCGAGCCCCTGGAAACTGATTCCACGGCACCTGCTGCACCAATGGAAGCTATGCCCCTGCCTGCTGTGTTCAATCTGTCCCTGTCTGTACACTGTTGACCTGATCTGTACAGTATGCCCTCATCTCTCTTTGCACTCCTCTCCTGGTGTACAGACTGCTTGTGTGTCTTTACACTGCTATCCCGATATATGCAGTCTGCTTTTTGACCCTTTTTATACTGCTGTGCTGGTGTGTACAGGCAACTTGTCTCTCTTTAAATGGCTGCTTTTGTGTGTACAGTCTGATCTTTACCAGCTTTATGCTGCTGCTCTGGTGTGTACAGTCTGTTCTGGAATTTTTGGCACAGCTGTCGATCCGTATAAAGTCTTGCCATCTGACAAATCTGTGGACAGCATAGAAGATGTATCCTAATGGCAAGAGTTGCCAACTTAGCAACTGGGGAACGAAGTTCGAGTCTCTAGCTCTTTCTAGTTCTCTTCTGAACTCATGTCTCTCTCTATTCCTTTTGGTATCTGTGCTCATTTTCTTTGCAAAGGTCTGATACATAAGGGCCTAAGCTTCTCTTTGGGTCTCCTATGCTCCACATGTCAATTTTTTGCGTTTCATTTTTAAAGTCTCTCTGTTGGTGTGCGAACAAAATATCGATTTGGAAAAGTCGAACTACAGGAATATCGAGTCCTAAATATAGTCAGTGAGAAATATCGACAGCAAGAATATCGTGGTCAAGAATATCAAATTTAAGGTAAGAAATATCGTTTTTAAAAATATAGAAGACAATAATATCGTTTGCAAAAATATAGGGGCTCATTACGATGGCGGGCGGAAGCACCACCGCCGTGCTGGCGGATGCAAAAAGCACCAGTTACCGCCGGCACGCAGCAGTCCACACGCCCGTCCAATTACGATGCGAAAAGTAGGCCAAACACGTCCGGCAAGCCAGCAACACCGTCCGCCATCAAAGTGCGCCCGTACACGTAGCGGCGCAGCCCAACTGACACACACCGTCCGACGAAACACGTCCCGCCCGGTGTATAAATTACGATGCCGCAAACAAACGGCTCCCACGGCTAAGAGACACCGCACGTGAAAGAGAGGCGGTAACACGGACGCAGAGCACGGACAACGAAGAAGCGGCACCCCGAGCATGAATCCAGCACTGCAGGCCCTTCCCATGCTTCTGCTGATGCACCACCAAGGACGCAACGTACCGCGGAGACGCAGGTAGGCACACACACAACAAGTGCACGCAAACAGCGCACACAGTGCAAGGGCGGAAAAAGCGGACAACCCCCACCAGCGCGTGTACACTACACATCCACCATTGCATCCACATATGACACACAGGCCAAATCGTAACATCGCGGAACACATGTGTACACACCACCTGGGACTAGGAACCAACCACCCCGTCACGGCCCCAAAGCGCCGATGACGCCACCACACATGCGCACAACGCAGAGGCCAACCGCAGCGCCATGCATGCGTCGCACACAGACACAGGGACACAACCAAGCAGCACACACATCAGCCCCACCCCGAACGCACATGACACGTGACAGGCCTGCCACAGACATGTCCCCAACGCCCAATTCACGGACAACACCCAACGCCACACAACCGACGCACACATGTCAGTGAAGTCACGCAACAGCAGGACACACCCCAGTGTAACAAACATGGCGTAGCACACAGCGGCGGCAACACCAACTAGGAGAAGCAGGGCTCCCTTCGGGAAGAGGAACGCCAGTACCACACTGAAAAACCCATACCACCCTGCACATATGAACAAGACATATAAAACGGAACACCAAAGAGCACGGGGACCGACAACAGGTGGCCCAAGAATAACATTCACACACAAGGCCCAACGCAGAGCGGAAAGGCAGCCTGCCGCCCACACAAGGGAGAGCAGACAGCACTGAATGACCTTCCATTCCAACTCCGAAACCACAGCCCTACGACAGAAGTCGGTGAATACAGCCATTGTCCAAGAATAGACCAACACAGGCATGCCGAGGAGACCGACCACAGGGCAGATAGCGCATATCACAGAAGCACACAACGGATGGGGAAGAAAGAAGAAAACACTCCCCCATGTCGGCCACATGCAAGTTAATTGGAAGGAGTCACACATCACTGACCTTGAACTGTCTGAGAAGCATGTGGGAAGAGGGCCCGTGTCCTCCAAACAAGCAAACAGAACACAAGTCCTGTCTCCCTACGACTACACAGAGCTCACAGCAACCTCGGAGCGTGCACATTGCAGACTGCACACACAGCCGGAGCACGCCACCACAACACACCGCTGCGAAATGGCAACCGCAACACACCTACCCAAATACGCCGAACAGCTCAAGCTGTACAAAACCAACCTGTTACATACATTGGGATGCGATCTCCTGTCCCTGCTGAACGTAAGTTACCGACTGACTTACCGCATCACATTGTTCAGCTGCGTCATGCCCGTCTTCTACTGTCGGAGGTGTCCCTACCAGCATCCCGTCGAGATATGCCTCTCCAACCCGGCATGTCTGAAGGCGGACCTGCTACCACTACTCCTCCCTCTGGACGCACACGACAGGGCCTGCTCTGCCTATGGGGGCATGGCGTATGTGGCCAACATCGCACCCGCACTGAAATGGGACCACTGTGCCTCCACACGACGGATCATCGAGAACAGCTACATCGAATGTCACCCAGCATGCCCCATCATGGTCCTCCAAGGGACAACTTACGAACAACACCTTGACAGCCACCATCCGCTACATTGGCTGGCAAACATGTACACCACCAATGACATGGAAGCCCTGCTGGACGGCATCGCATACCTGACAACCTGTAAATACGTCGGACCACAACGCAGGTTCCCCGAGTGACCTATGATGTCCAACCCCGCACCCATGCTTAGCTTCCGCACGGACTGGCCAGTCACCACCACAACAGCCATAACAAACGACCGGCAACTGTAACCACACCATCAACGACATCGCCATGACATCGGATATGACCGGGACATGCACACTGTTCCCCATCACATCCAGGAACACCGCATGCATCGTGGGAGGCAGTGGCATGGGCTCTGTGTATCGCACCCACATGGACGGAACTGCACGAACAACCAGGACACGACATGGATCCAGCGCACATGGACACACACACCGCTCAGTGGACATGAATAGGTCGCCTGGAGTCTGTGGGTGCTGCACCCCTCCCACCCCCGCCCCGGGAATCCCATACCAGGACCTTTGCATGGACGTCAAGTGCATACAACAACAACACGACCCCAGTGACTGTGACATGTCCAGTAACCACCACAGTGCAACAACAAGTGGCACGCCGCTGCATGCACGCAAGCACATGCCCTGATGTCATCTCACATGCACGCGTGCATGAGGAACAACCGCAGCAAACCTGTCACATGGAACTGAGATGGACTGTGCCCATGATGCCAAGCGGTCTGGTAGGCTACATGTATACCGTCTGTGTCAAAGTCCGCAGCTCCGCAGCTATACGTAAATGTACATTAGCACAGCCTTGGCCAAGCAGATGTCACTCTGAAGCCCACATCCCACATGCAACAGCCAATCACATGTAACCCCACACCCTATCCCATTTGCAATCATGCTCAGTATATCCTCAACATGTATTCCGCTGCCAGTAGTGTCCACTATACTGCATCACAGAGGACAGAAGACTCAATATAATGTTTGAAACCAAAACTGTCTCCGCTGACTCATTTCACAAGTACGAATGAGAGAGGATGAGAGTATGTGAAGTACACGGCAGTCGTGACATGACCATGTAGTCCACTGGTATTGGATGTCAACGCAAATGAGTAGCACTACTGTGGAAGACACACATGTGTCGTGTGAAGTCGTATGGACGCAGTGCTCAGGTGGGTGGGTGCGACGGGTAGATGCGCACATGCCAAGTTGGAGCACGCCGTGTTGGGAGGGGTCATGAACAGTACACCACCGCTTCCCTGGGCATCGTGAGAGGACACCTGTCGGGGGAGTGAACACGTGTGTGCACAGCAGCCGGGCACACGTACAAAGCGGTACCAGGCGCACCTCAGCCCACCCTCTGTGGACAAGCTGGATCCTGTTGTGCGCCCGCCATGCCCCTTGACAAGGCACACACAGCCCCAGTCGACCAGGTGTAACCCCAACATAGTCAATCCGCACAGGCGATACAGGGCACGGGATGGCAGTGGAGCATGGTGTGTGAGAGGTCTCCTCGCGCTCCTCCTGGTCATATCACGCAGGCAATAGAACCTCAACATCTAGCATGGCAAAAAGTCAAATGGAAGTGTAGGGGGACGCACCACAGCACGAGCAGCACTGACGTCACAGGAGGTGGCTCGCACCATCCCATCCATTGCCCATCATACCAACCACGCCACATGCCATTGCGACTAAGTGCAAGCGCGTGCGCCACCACCCCTGAGCCCTCCCCAGAGAGGCCAAAGAGTGAATGTGTGGGCCATCAGCCACAGACGGACGCGGCCTGGCCGCAAGGGCAGCCACAGCCACTGGGTGTCGCAGGTGGCGGATCCGGAAGGCGAAGACTGTGATGCATAGTCCATGCAGGCCGGGTCTCCATTTGGGGCACCACGCAGGTGGACGGCGTCCCGCCACACATCATACCCTGAGACAGCCCACTCGTGCAACTGGACCCACACATACACTCCTTGCCCTCTCTGGTGCGAGCTTGGGGCTGCCTGTGCAAGCGCTAGCCTCGCAGGTGAGCATGCATATTGGGGGGGCGAGGGGAGGACATGAGGGCTGGGGCGAAGATGACTGTATCACTGTCAGTTAGTACAAGGGATGACCCAGATGTGGAAAGGAAGAGACGTGTCCCGTGTGTACTGCAACTAGTCGCCAATCCAACTACCCCCCATGTCCGGAATGTAAGCCCGCACCTAGGCCCGCCCATCCGCCACATCGAACATACCACCAGCACGACAACCTTCCCATTCGAAACACTGACTGGGGGTGGCGACCAGTGAACAATCATGTGTAGCCTACCCACGCGTACATGTGGGCCCTCCATGATCCATGTCACCTGCGGCAAAGACATGACATGCGCAATGAGGGAAGTGAGGAGAGCTGTCCGCCCCACGCACAGAAGGTGCATCAGCTCCACAGACCCAGCAGCGAGTCCAGCAGGGGTCACATGTGCAGGGGCAGCTGTGCCTGGTGTGAAGGCACATGCATATAGACAGCACATCGACCAATGTGTAGTCTGCCCACATCCACAGTCCATCATCATGCGGACATAGGAATTGAACACAGGGCAACACATCTTAGTTGGTGCACCCACCGTGACCAACAATGCGCAATCATCGACGTACCCGCCCTGTGCATGGCCCCCCACCCAACGGAGGCACATCCAGTGCCACCATCCCACACACACAAGCCTTCCACGGAACATGCTGTGTCCAATGGTCAGTACAGAGTCAGCGCCCATCTGGTGGATCCTGAACAGGAGACACATGCACACACATGCCAGCTCCCACTATGTACGTCTGCCACCTGGCACGTGCAATGTAACCTCTCACCTGTGACGTGTGACTGCAAGCACACAGCCGTCTTGGCATGGGGCTGTCAATGTGGACACCTGTCAATGTTTCGGGAGGTGTGATCCGTACAGTGCTGTACATAGGGTGCAGTGCTGACACCTACTACTGTCTCATATCCCCTCGTGCCACAGGTCCCACTTGTTTTGGCCGCTCAGCCTGTGCCCACATCGTCGTCGTCGTGTGCCATACTCATCCAGCCTCGGAAGCAGTTCCATGCTCAGCAGACACTCATGTTGCCGTGGCGTTGCCGCTTGACGAATATGCAGTCAGTCCCCATCAGCACGCCCCGCAAGTCATTGGGGCCTAGATCCCCATGTGCATGCACATGGCAGTGGTATGTCTCACTAGCCATTGCCATTGTTGGGAGACCTGTGTAAGTGTATTGTGGCCGTGCCGTCCCAGCTTGACAGCTGGGCTGTGGCTCATGTGCTTGCTCAGTCATGTCAGTGATGTGTATGCGAAATTGCTATGTGTTGTGTTGCTTTGACATGTGTCCTCTGCAATTTCCCTAGGCGGAGACCGAACATTGACCGCCCATACCAATTGCTGGTGGACATGGACGATACAGAGGTTATTAGGAAGTTTCGGCTGGACAGGCCAACCCTGCATCGACTGTGTGCCATGTTAGAACCCCATCTCCGTCCCCGCAGGGTGTATCCGACTGCTGTCACCCCCACGGCTAAGGTGATGGCCGCCATGCATTTCTTCGCCACTGGGTCATTCCAGCACACAGTGGGCAGTGGAGGAGGGATGTCCCAGCCCATGTTCAGCAAGGTGCTGAGGGATGTACTGGCAGCCATGATGCTGTGCAGAAACAGGTACATCCGCTTCCCCAGGGCTCGTGAATTGGCGGCAGTGAAGGGTGCATTCTATGCCCTTGGCAGAATCCCACACGTCGTTGGAGCCATTGACTGCACACATGTTGGCCTTGTTCCACCACAGGCCACTGAGCACCTGTACCGCAACAGGAAGCACACGCACTCCCTGAATGTGCAAGTGGTGTGCCTTGCGGACATGGTGATCACCCACGTGTGTGCAAAGTTCCCAGGCTCGGCCCATGACGCACACATAATGCGCAACAGCATCTTGCCACGACTGATGGCCAATCTGCAACAGGATCGTGGCTGTATTGTCGGTGAGTATGTGGAGTGGTGTAGCGTGCTGGTTGTGCGATGCTGTCCCCTGTCCAGTTGGAATAGCAACGGTTCTCTGTGTCCCTCACACCCAGGTGACTCTGCGTACCCGAATGGGGCATGGCTGCTCAGTCCATTGAGGAATCCTCGCACCCCAGCAGACGATCGATACAATGAGGCACATGGGAGGACCAGACGTGTGGTCGAGCGTACCTTTGGCCTCCTCAAGTCC